>JAPMOB010234136.1:2160-30653 GCA_029875015.1 Lepomis gibbosus | reverse complement strand
CACACCCTGCAGTCCATACTCAGTCACACTCTACTTCTGCAATGCACATGAAGCGCATTCAGACAAACACAAAGAGGTGTCAAACAGTCCTCACACCAAGCCACAAGGCACCAAACACTCACTTTGCTAACTGGTAACTGTAAATGTCTTTTATTAAGCTTTTATTAAGGCAGAATAACAATTTCTCAACGTGGCACTACTTCATATTCATTGAAATTACAACTAGAAATGGGAATTCCACTTCAACTTAAAATCATCGTGTTGTGATTTATTGGAAACAGCTCTCAGTTTCTGAAAGCTGGAGAGGGATTAGTCAGTCGTGCTGTATACTGAAGTGTGTAAGAGGGAGAGGGGTTGTACTGCCAGGTGGCAGGTGGGTGCCAGCATCTATCGTGTGGCTTGTGGTTGGTGAGGGTATTAGTTATGAGTCAGGGAAACGAAAATCCACAAATGTAGTGACGAAAATGTAACTGGTTGTGGAATGCCACAAACTGCATGGTCTCTTACAAAACAAATGCAAAAGAGAAGAAGAAGTGGTGAAGAAGTAAAACATTACAAAAGGAAGAATATTTGTGTTAATTTTATTTTTTAAAATGTAATTTGTTATGCTTTTAAGAAGGTGAAGGTTTCTTAAATTAATTAATTCAATGTCAGCATACTGGAGAAGCTTTTAAAGTATACAGTGATATACATGTATTAACAAAAATTTAAAATTGGTGTTATTTAAAATAGCACCAATTTCCCCCAACAAACTCCTCCAGATTATAAATGGCTAATGATTGATGAATGATATTAGGGCAAAGGTTATGTGTAAATATGCTCCACAGTACATGCAATATCTTCCATATCAATCTGTGCAGTTTACACTAAATGAGCCCAATTACAAGAAAAAGCACCAGGAAACAAAGTATATGCATTGTAGGCTTTCAGTGGGAGTAAGTGATATTGTTGAGTAAAACCAAAAGGTGACCAAGGTCTGGAAAAAACCGTAGGCTTCCACCACACTCTCAGTAAAAAGTCTTTACTTTACTTTCAGTTTGCTCCCCATTGAAACACTTCTGGGGTTTCATTGTGTGGGAGTTATTTTGCCTGCTGTGGTTTTTAGTTTTTTTTAAACCTGTAACACCTTGTAAACAGTCATGCAATGCCCGGGGCGATTTGAAAAGGGCCTGAAAATAAGCTACTTTTCTTTCCGCTCAACACACACTTCTCTTGTTGGCAGTAAGTGATATAGAAATGAGTGGAAACACAGCAGCTTGAATATTCACTATTGCTGTTTTTGCCTAGTGTCAGATAGGGAGGAATAAAAGACAGAATAGATAGATAGATGGGACTGGACTTGATGCCTTATAGAGATGTCCAACAAACACACAGACATGAGGAAATGGACAGGAAGGTGTCCTACAATGTGCTTACACTGCCCCCTACTGTTCAGTCAAATCTCCTGCCAAATCTTGATGCTCAACATCTCTCCTTTCTGACATATCTACCTTTACTACCGCTTTCCGTCCGTCGCTCCTTGTTTTATTTCATCCCATCCCTCCCTCCCGTCTCCATCCACCCAGAGATCAGCTGTGGTCACTTACTGCTCATCTCCCACCTTCTTTATCCACTCCACATCACACTGCTTGCACGGAGAAGTCATTTCCTGCCGAAGTAGAGCGTGAAATTAGATTAGCATGCAGGTGCTGGTAGAATATTGGACAAAATCTGTCAGCGAGATCCCATTAACAACACATTTGAAGGTAACATCGGCAAAAAAAAAAAGTGTGTTCTAGTCCTTGATAATTATTATTCAAGCAACATATATGTGTTTGTGCATGTACACAGTGGACCTTTATGTCTGTAGGTGAAGTTTTTTTTGCTATACCACTCCCACAAAGAGAAGAATTGCTGGATTTGGAAAGATTTGTTTTGCTGAAATGAAAAGATTGATGATGTTTTATGTCTGTGAGGTAAAAATATACCACCAGAGGCCTTTTCGCATAAAGCATAGCATGAAGACTGGACAAGGAAAAAGTTAGCCTGGCTCTGTCCGAAGGTAACAAAATCCACATATTAACACCTCTAAAGTTTAGTAATTAACACCTTTATATCCTGTTTGCTGAAGCGTAAATATATGTTAGGTTGTGGTTGGTTACTCAGGATCATGTGTTATGTTTGGACAGAGCCAGGTAAGCTGTTTGCCCCTGTTTGGTGGTTCATAGCTTGTTGTAGTCATGGACTGAATTTAAACTTTAAGACAATTACTTTAAGACAAGTCCGCTTACTATTACCTGAACAATATATCAAGCATTAAAGGACTCATGTCTCAGTGGGATTTGGAAAAAGTTGTCCTTGCATGTATCTTTGATAAAAAATCGACCAGACAGCTGCCGCGGATTCAGCTGCTCGGATCCTCACTAAGAGCAACACAGTGGTTCAGTTGTGAGGTCTTCATACTGGCTTAAAACTGCTGCTGGTTTATAAAAAACTGAATGGTTTAGGGCCAAAGAACCGTCCAGACCTCTCAGGTCGTCTGGGACAGATCTGTCCCCAGAGTCAAAACAAAACATGGCGAGGCAGCGCTCAGTTTTTTATGCTCCGTATATCTGGACCAAACTCTCAGAAGACTGCTGGATCGCTGCAGCTCTTTTAAATCAAGGATGAAGACTTTTCTTTTTGATGCTGCCTTTTATTAAATCAGGTTTGAGGATTTTGATTAATAGCTTACTCTCTACTGCAACTTTTACTCTCCTGTTTAATCTTATTTTTATTTTTAATTGAATTTAAATTATTAGTATAATATAGTATAGTAGTATTTTTATATTGTCACCATAAAGCAACATAGTCAATGTTTTTTCAATAATAATGACAATGGTAAAACAAATTGAAAGTGGTTACAATGTGAAAGTAGTTGCTCGTAGTGGTGAAGCCACAGAGAATTATCACCTGAATTTGCTGCTCCACACGGCTTTATGAAGTTTTATATTGAGCTTCACAAAGTTACTGTTAAAGTTTACTCTCACCACTCTATTAGAGACGTTTTCATTGTTTTCACATTGTCATTTGATGCAACGTTATTCTAAACATATTGATTACAGCCAATTTATCCACAAGATAGCAAGCAACATTTCTCTTTCTACTTCTCACATTCAATCAGGAATGCAAAGCAAAAACATTTGCTTGTGTTACAGTGTTCTTGACACGCAAGCAGACTAAACTAACACTGACCCTGTCCCTCTGGCTGTTCTGCAGCATCCTCATGTCCTCCTTCAGTCTCTCACACTCCCCCTTCAGCTCCTCTTCTCGCTGACACGCCCCCTGGGCCTCGTGCCGTGCCCCCTCGAGCTCCGCCTCCAGCCGCTGCAGCTTCAGGTCGGACAGGGTGTCCAGGCTGCGGGAGCTCTGAAGGGTCAAGGCTGGACAGTCCAGCACTGGGAGGGAAAAGATCAGGGGGGTATAAGAGAAAATTCTAGATGTGAAACACAAGAGACAAACATCATTTTCATTGCTTTTCTCCTGACTGATGCAGAGTTCTTCTGTCCATGGTTGTTGTACAATAGATGAGTATTAAAGAGCAAAAGAGCTGACTTCTTCCAAGGGCAGCATCTTTCAGTTTGTACCTGGGTGATGTGATCTGTGTGGGCATGTTAGTGATTCAGCACCGCTCACACGGACTCAGTCCTTGAGCCAGAAGACAGTATCATCTTTTATATCCAAGCTCCTTCTGCCTCCTCACCACCACACTTCTATGTGTAATCACTGGTGCACACATACTGAACACAGTCTGCACTATAAGATATTTTCTCAGCCTCATTCATACACACACACACACACACACACACACTCACACACACACAGCTTTTAATCAACAATACTACCTTGCAAATTCTGACTTCTCAGATATAAATTAAGGCACAAAAAAGCTTAAATATGAAAGTTTGATGCCCATGTGAAATTATGCATCCTCTTTATCAAGGTCGAGGCATCTGTTGAGGTTGCAGTGACACATTTCTTCCATCAGCTACCCACGTTGTTTAAGAGGGCAGAGTTTAGCATCTACTGACTCCAGAAGTTCTTTAACTTTAACAGAATCCCTTTTGCAGTAGTGGACTGCATATTTTATCAGGAGTTCTGTGCTGCAGTCACAAAATGACTGAATCTGCTGACTTGGTGAGGCTGTTCAGCTTAATAATCTAAAATCTTATGTGATTTTAAGATTTTATTCACAAGCTTTTTCTCTCATAAATGCAGTCAAAGCAGTGGAGTGACCTGCCTTGTTTGAAGCATCTTGTTAAATGTTTTAAACACAGAAATTCATTTGCACTGTACTGAAATAATTATCACTCACTGGTTACTAGCATTTGGTAATGCAGACCAATCACAACAGAGATCATTACAGATGGATGCAACAGGCTGAATTTGAGAGAAATCCTCAAATGCGCAGTACCAGGCACTTCACTCCAACTGTTTTGAAGCCAGAATGATTGAATTTCAGTGACCAGCACCCGCGTAGACCGGGGAGTTGGAACAAAATGTCCAAGCTGGCTCTTTTGCAACAGGCCGACGATTAACCTGACCTCAATTAAAATGCTTTCTGGACAGATTGTTGGATTTGATTAAAGATTGAGACATAGAGAAAAGATGAGCAGCTATTAACAAGGATAACTGGTGTCAAGGCTTTTTTAGATGCACTTGTGTTTGACAGAAATATCTTATTTTACTGTACTTCTTTTACTTCATGGTAACAATGAAAATGAAACAGCTGAAAGATTATGGATAGGCATGAACCAAAATACTGACCAAACCCAGTGATATCTGAATTTGACATTTACATTATATAGTAGTTATTTAAAAATAGATATACATACATATATTAGGGATGTGCTAGTATCAGATTTTCTTTCTTTTTTTCTTAAAACTATCACGGTAAATGACATTATCTCCATAATCATAAATACTTCTATTAGTGCTCATGTATATTGAAGCTTTATTGGACGAATGAACCAAAATCAAACAGCAAAAACACCATAATCAAGAGCAGGTCTGTTTAAGACAGTTGACTGAAAATGCATTACTTGTTTCTCTAATGCACCGATTTAGGTTTTGTTCTGATTTCTTTTGTGTGTTAATTTTTGTGGCAGAACCAGAAAATCCCTCACACTGTCAATCGGTGCTAAGTGCTCCAAATTTTATAAAGTGCTAATAAAGACAGTGCTGTGCTGTGTTCACTGTGCCCTCTGAAAATGTGAGATGGTAGTAGAAATAGAAATAGTTGGCGGTATTGTCACCATCAGAGTGTTTCACCACTGCACATGCAAGTTATTTGTTGCACGTATATGACAATGTGAAGATTTTGACATTTATGGTATTGTGAAGTTTTTACAATTTTTCCCCGTCTTGTTCTAGAAATATTTTTTACTTTCATTGGTAGTTTACATTATTGAAGTATGAGATTGTTATTTTTTGGTCCTATTGTGTTTTTTGGATCATATGTCATATGCATTTATCTAGTGTTATGTTTTTTCCTCTAAATTATTTGTCTATTGATATATAAGGCACCAGTAAGATTTGTGAGTATGTTGATGTATGAGTGCATTTATGATATTATTCAGATGTACATTCAGTGTTCAGATATCTACATTCATTTCATGGAAGTATGAGTGAATGTTTTGTAATGGCTGCCTTATTTGATGAGGAAGTATGTGATTGGTGTAGACAAAATAAGTCACCTCCTATAAAAGATTGCTTCTCACTATGTAACACCATTTGCCTGAAGAAGGTCTAGTACCGAAACGTTGTGTTAATATATTCTTTGCAAGTTAGACAGCGTGCAGAAGTTTTCCTTTGCTACGTTTAATTTTTTATGTGCCCCTCCGACGCCCCTGTCTCCTGTTTTAGAGGTGGAAAGTTAATTACTATTCTGAAGCACTGCACATCTAACATCTTTAATACAGACATGCATCTTGAGAGAGAGCTGACAGTCACTCACTGTGTGTGTCTGGGCCGGCGTGCAGCTGCAGGTACTGCATGTCTTTGCTGTGCAGTTGCATGTTGAGTTTCTGCAGAGAGTTGTCCCTCTGCCTCAGAGCCGACTCCAGGCCCAGGATACGCTCAACATGCTTCTCCACCAGGTTAGTCTATAATCACACATATTTACTATGTATTACTAGAATCCACCAATTGCATTGCAAGAATAGAGGATTAAAATATTTATAGACTTTCTATGCAGTACATTCTTTGGCACTTATGGCCTACGCCACTTAGCCAGGCCTTGTATCTTTGTAAAATGTTAAAATACACTTTGTGAACATGGCCAAGGCTGCTAAATATCACTATCACTAATCTAAATTCATATCCTGGCACTAATATTTGCAACCAGGGAGTGGTATTTTACTATATATATGTACTATATATATGTATGTATGTATACTGCTGGTTAAAGGTCAATGAGGCCCCCTATGTGGTTGGAGCTGTATTCCTGAATGCAACCACAGCTTCAGGTGACATTGACACTGTGTCAGTCCTTGGCAGGTGGCAGTTCCAACATCTCTGGCGCACCTCATCCCTTAATCACTCTGACCACATAAAACTGCTGAGGCTGCTCGGCGAGAGCTGCTCAGTGGACTTCTCTCTCATATGAGATGGTTTATTATCACAGAGGGGATCTGGGAAAGACCAGCCAACCAATCTGTTCAGTTGGAAGCCTCTACCTGGTCTGGATCGACTTTGATTTGTGCCCAGTTACAGAAATGTATTCAAAAAATTAGATTCTCACAGTTGCAGAACCAGAGGAGTTGTTTTTTTAGAATTCTATTTAAAATGATACAAACTTTCAGTATCTTGGGATAAGCAATAACAATCACTTCTTAAATTAAATCTTTTCAAAAAAGTTGGCAAGACTTGCAGTCAAAAAAACCTTAAGAATACAGGGTACAGCTATTTCACTGAATGACTCCAAAGGACTGTTGTCTCAGTATAAGAATTAATGAAAAAAGTTTGCTCAGAAGGCAATTACGTAAATGAGCAGTTCAGTTTAAGTGCACAGTCAAAGTGATTCGATGTATTTCGTGAACTACTATTTTTCTTAGTAGTAATATCAGTGACAAATGTAAAAGTACCATTTACAGTACATGTGGTAATGATATGCAGACTACATATTAAAGCATTTTAAACATTGTTCCCCACGAGGTAACAGGAAGAAAGTTGAGACGGTACGCGTTTTGTTTTTGTTTTGATGTATCAATAATCGTACTTCGTAGCTGGGGTTGAGGTCAGTGCTCTGTGCCGGCCTTCCACACCAAACTGGGAAAGACTGAGATTCACATTTTATGCTGGGTCTCCATCAGCAGAGTGCAAAACTATAAGAATACATTAATGAGCCATATGGCCATATATAGCTTCTGTTAAATAACGAATGCACAGTGCAATGAACTGAATAATGTCTCTGACCATCTTGTCGAGATCCCTCTGGAGGTTGTTCTTCTCCATGTGAATCTTCTCGTAGGCCTGGATCACATCCTCCAGCTGCTCCTCTCTCTCCTTTCTCTTCTGGAGCTGAGGCGAGATACAGAGAAACAGAAGCTAAAAAACAGAGGGGGGGGACTTGACATAGATATTTCTTTTTTATTTTCTTTGTCAGTTTTCAAACTTCCTCACAAAGAGAGAGGCAGAGAAAACACCAAAAACTTCCATTGTGAGAGTCATCAAATGTGTCTCTTAAGAAACTGTTACGTAACCAAGCAAATTTAGGACACTGAAATCCGGACAACTCAGCATGCACAACACAAAGCTTCTTCATCTCGACAAATCATGATTTCAACAGCCATCTTCAACACTGCTTCTTGATGTCTTGCTGATCTATTCTTCTCACACTGTGACATAATAAGGGGGTGAAAGTCACTGAATGCCATAATCACATGCTTGTTGACAGATCTGAGGGCAGTGACACTGGAGTTAGTGAAATGAAGAGATTTTAAATGATAGCGAGGTTAAAAAAGGGAAAAAGAATAGGGTCACTTTTGACAATGAGGAGAATGAGAGTGGGAGCAGCGGCAAAGGAGTGAGAAAAACAGGACAAAGAGGTATATCACTGCTGTGTGCCGAACAGTGTATTCAGTGTGTCTATGGTAACATATGCTTGTAGAAAGCTGGCACCAAGGTAAGGATGGCTTGACAACAAGCATCGTGACTGAGGAGAGCTGCATCAATCCAGAGCTAGATTTCTGAAACGAGATTCACACAGAAACAAGAAGAAAGTCCTACATTCTTCAGATGTTCTCATTATCACCTTTTTTGAATGTTCACCTCAGTCTGGATACTGTATGTGAGAATGGTTTGTTGTTTTAAACGGCCTCTAAGGATCAAAGCTGTTAGGTGTTGATCGTTTTTGGAAAGTATTTTTAGTGTAATTAGTATTTTACACACTAAAGAGGATTGCAGTGTGGAACATAGGTTTTCCACATCTTCTGTAAGGCAATGAATTCATGGCATGGTAGTTTGAATGCATATATATATATATATATATATATATTGTTTTTGTCATTTTGCCCACCATCTCTATCATATGACAACACCGTACATATCAAAGTACAGTAACGAGAGATTTCCATTTAAATACTAAAAAAAAATACTAATCGAATTTCCAGAAAATCAGCTGAAGAAATGGCGAATTAATGTGTGGGTTTCCCTCCACTACTGTTATGTGAATAATAGAAGTTTGGTGTATCAGGATAAACAGTTAGTGCCATTAAACCATTGCAGAAGAAGAGACGACAAGAGGATGTAATTAAAAGAGCTCCAGTAAAACCTCACACGATGAAAAATCATGTAGAAAATTCATGCTATACATTTTATGTATTAATGTGATGTTCTGATGTTTTTGTCGCTGCAATTTTAAGTCTCTTCAGTCAAGTGGAAAGTCACATGCTTCATGTATGTCATGATTTATTCAGTAAGTTTGTTTCCATTGTGATTTTTCAAGTTTTTATGAAAATTTAGACCAGTTTCAATCCATCTAATTATCTTCAGGTCTGTTTCAGATCCGTTCCGCCTTCAGGTTCAATCTGGGTCTCTCTGTTGGATCTGTTTTATTAAGAAGGACATTAATGCATATTGGGTTCAGATAGATTTTCCATGGGTCAGTTGTGGATCATAAAGCTTTTAGTTCCCTAATTTAAAAAGAACACATTGCAATAAAGTGGAATTCTTTCTCCTTCCTTGAACGCCTTTATTTTTCTTGGCCTCAGTTCCTCTGCATCAGGGAAACAGTTGCAGTTATTTCCTTATGTACTGCTTTTTGTTCATGTTGCCGAGAGCATCTCCAAATGACAATTAAATAGAACGGACACATTAAAGCAAATAATGCAAGAGAGGGAAGATCATGGCAGGATTAACCTGCCAGGGTGCATCTGGGCAATAATGCTCTGCTTCCCCTATTAACCCCTGCATTTCTTCCCCTATGTGCATAATGAGTGTGACCTTAACCATAAACCTTTTTTGCTGGAATAACACCTGGTTTACTACCAGATTTGCTGTGTATTCATTTAATTAAACACGTTAATTTATGAATTTGCAAAATATAAACACTAAACTGAAACAAAGAATGTTTGAGGGCCTCAAGGTCAAGTAATAAAGCAAACCCCACTTTTAGGCTGTTATGTGAGTTGATATTGTGCACGCAAACATGCTCAGTTAGCAGCTTTGGCTGTCACACAGACACTATGCAAGGAGAAGCAGTACAGTCACAATTTTATCTCTATTTTATCAAAAAAACATGACAACATTTTTTGCTTTTTGAACTTTAAATTCATCTAATGCTTCTAATTGTAATTCATCTAATTCTCTGACGGGAAGTATTTTGCATTTCTATACTTCTTCTCTACTTCTCCTTGATAACTGCAACCCATCGCTTTACCAAAAGGAAGGGGATAAGGTTTGTGTGCAAGTATGTGGTGGGAGGGTGGGGGTCGAGTCCCAACAGAGCATGCTCAGTGAGCTGTGGCCCGTTTCATCACTCTGAATGCCCGGTGTCAGAGCCGTGTGACTCTTAATCGTTTCTGCTGCTCCCATAAACCATTTCCTTCCTCTTTCTTGCTCTCTAGCTTTTTTTTTTCAGCTGCAGCTACCAGTTTTACCACTGCCTTCCTGTGTCAGTCACTTCTCTTTACCGTTTCTATGACTGTGTGAACAAGAGTGTGGGGAAATAGCAGAGCTGCTTTCTCTTTTCTCACTCCACCTCATTTTTGGAAGGGGTTTACACAGAAGTGTATAGAAGAAAAGTAGAAAAACTAATTCTTGGTCCTGCTTCTTGTGCTATACTGTCTGAATGTAGCATGCACCCATCTTCATTTTTTTTATTTTAAATCACGCTGTATATGTATTAAATAACACCACATTTTAAAATTAATTGGTATCCCAACATACACTGCAGGATGTGCTGAAAAAGACATGGCTACTTTATTTATTTTTCTTTCTTAAGGCGTACACATTCAGCAAAATCTTGGCCAGGTTTGGTTCCAATTATACTACATCTCAAAAAATAGAACACCAGCGTGAAAATCCCATGTCACAGTGCTCTTTGGACGGTTTCTTAAAAACACCCAATTTCACTAAATTTGCATGGGCAGCAGCTTTACTGCTTTAATTAGTTCTGGACATCTTTCAGTGTATGTCCATCAGGGTTGGCCTCAATTCACTTTTAATTAAATTAATTCACATGCAGGGAGGGATTTCTGCAGAATTCAGGAACTGAGAAAAACCTTTGGTGTGATAAGGTTTTTAATTCTATCCAGTGTATTTAAAAATTATTAGTATAAAGTAAAGTGGATTTTCCTCTTATTTTGTACAAATCCCATGTTGGCCCTGACTTCTCTTACATCTCATCTCCCCCCATCCTCCCTCTTTCCTCAACTCTGTCTCCCCCTCATCTCTCCTCTTACCTCGTGGGTCAGGACGTTGACTCTCTGCTGCAGGTTGCCATTTTCTGAATGCAGCAGCGCCGTCTCCTTGCTCTCAAAGGAGCAGTAAGAGTTAGTGTTCTCCCCAAACTCGCTGATCATAGGGAACTGCAGAAGAATGAAGTAAACAACATTAAACAAACATAGATTTAGACATGTAATAATGAGGATATGGTTAAAACCTAGAGCGTAGAGAACATGATAATAAAGTAATACAGTGAATGAAATTATTCATATTTTTTGTTTGTTTGTGTGCTTATACTTCTTTTCCCTGCTGTATTCTGCCATTTTTGATGATTTCACATGAGGATCATTAAAGATTCATATGGCATCAACTGCAACGTCTGCTTGGCCCAGATATCCCTCAGAGGACCAGGGTGTTTTAACTAATGTCATGTTATCTTCTCATGAACTAGATTTTATTTTTCGGTTCGCCTTAACTTATCTGTGAATTTAGTCCCTTTGATTGTACTTTCTGATTTCATCTGGTGATGATCTGTGACTCAGCTGCTGTTTGTCCATCCATCTATCAGTTACTTGTTTGTCCATCTGCTCATATTTCTTGACACAACTCTGGAGAGTGAAAAATACTTTTTCAAAATTACTCATTGGGCCAAGAGTGGGTGCAGCAATGTTTAGTGTTTTTATGCCAATCATGATATCTCAGACACTGTGGATCAGATTTTCTGTGCCACATCTCATTGCTCCACTGTGGCACTTTGAAATGATACTGATTAACCAACATGGGGTGCTATTTTTTTTAATCAAATGCTTATCCTGCAAAGTATTTAAACTCTAAACTCTAACTCTTAAACTCTACTCTAGTCTACTGGTTGCAAAAAGGAAGTCTAATTGTGTAGTAGTCTATGATAAATGACCCTACTTATCCCTTGATTTATTACCTCAGTAAACACTTTCCTAATGAGTTTAAATGTCACTAGTTTCAAGTCTTCTTCAAGACAGCATGATGTTCATTTTGTAAATCATGGTCCTATTTAGAGGAAAATAGATGATAAAGCAGCTTCAGGGCATGGCTACCTTCTGATTCACAAGTTACTACCAATACCAATGTGTATTCTCCCCAGCTCCACCCGTCGTCCAAATATGGCCACTAATGGTTCCAAAAAGCCAAGATGACGATGGTCAAAATGCCAAAATGCTGGTCCACAAACCAATGGGGGATGTTACGGTGATCAAGTCCAGTTCTTACATGCAATCCCAAGACTTTCTGAGTTACCTACCCTGTCTGTGGCAGTCAGCCTCAAGCCCATTGGTTTTTACTGACATAACAGTTGTGCATTGTAGTTTTTAGCAAGCATTACTCTAACAGGAGTAAGTAGTGCATTTGCTGGAGACTATTTTCAGATGTGTACTGATACACACCTGGATGTGCTGGTGAGTATTTCCAGCAGCAGAACAGCGTATGTGGGATTGAGTCACAATAAACTTCAGTGTGCGTGACTCACTGATGTGTTTTTAATAGTGTTTGGACAATAATGGAGCACAGAGGATTAGGCTTCGGCTACACAGACAACACTCGAGGGTAGAATCAGTTCATTGTTGGTTTTCGTCTTTTTATGGGATTTGTTGACAATAAGAAAATATAGAATGCAAACTGCCTTTTCCTTTAGAAAATTACAGGTAACATATTCAAATTTTACTTCTTCACTACAACTCATCATTTATGAGGGAAAACACATCTTCTGTTGTATATCATAATACAGAGAAAGAGAGGAGCAACTACTGAAACAGCACTACATGAAAACTTTTAAAATATGCAGAGATAATCACATTATATGCAGCTACAATTATGCAGATATGACTGATTACGTAAATTGTACTGCATTTACCGCTATTTTACGTTTGAAGTAAGCAATTTGTCTAGTTGTAGAGCTAAACTGTTTGGTAGCAGAATCCTATGATCGAAACACGTAAGACAAGTTATATAACTCCCTGTGGTTTAACCTAAATGAACACATTTACATTTAGAGTGCCTACCATAAACAAAGAGAGCTTTTCGTTGTCTGTGTGAAGTCATTGCCACTGTCGCAACATCTATTTGAGAAGCAAACAACCTTTTTCCATTTAGCAGAACACCTCTCTCTGCTCAGTTTAACAGTAAATGTTCGCAACATGGGCAAACCCCCCCAGGGGGCCCAAGAATTCTCACACTACCGAGCATCGGGAGCGCTGAACAACCTCACTTCAACCCATGTTCAAAGCAGCAGGAAGCATCCATCTGCGTCATTACAGCAGCTGTACGGAGCATTCTTGTATTTAGAGAAAGCCCACAGCACTATATACCACTTCTCAAAAAATAAGCTTAAAATAATATTTCATTATTATATATATTTCATTTGGGAAAAGAGTCTTTCAACTGGGGGATTCAGACATTACAGGAGTGAATATTTTGATAATATGTATTATTTAAATTAATTACCCAAATCTATAAAAAGGGCACATGCCGTATTTACAGAGATACAGGTGTGGCAACACTCCAAACAGCAAACATCTGCACCTGCTCTCCCAAAATCAACACCTGTCTCTCTGGGGAATGGGCCCTGAACAAACTGCCGCTTGTGAATAAGTCAACAGCGATGTTGCAGCCTGCGGCCTTCGGTAACAGCTGCTCACTAAAAGGATGCAGGACTGTCAGGAGGGAAAAGACAAAGTCAAGCTCAACTGTCTTTGCATCAGTTTGCAAAAAGATCAATCACAATATATTTCCAACCAATATGTCAAAATATATTAAAGACTTCAGCATTAATGATTGATGTGTGATGCATGTCTCCCAGAATCAGAGCTTTCTGGAGCAACGATTGCACTCCAACATCACAGAAGAGTTTCACTTTCCCTACCAACAGTATCCCTCGTAGACCATAATGCAGCAACAGCTTGCATCATCTTGAACAATTTGGAAATGAAAATTGATAGCACTCCCCGCAGCACTGTATATAGCACAGCTTGTTTTAAGTCCTCATGCACCTGAAGTAAATATAGTCTGCTGAAGCTGAGGGTAAAGACGGTACATTACAGCTTTATCATATAATTTCTAGAACAAGGAGAACAACACAGACTAATGATAATATTTTCTTTAATGCTCTTTTGTTTTTAATTTCAGCAATTAATCCTCCCCTTGCTCTTTACATTATCTCCTTTTATTGCCTCATTTCTCTTCCCTTTTCTATGTTTTGCACAGCAGCCTTCCGCACATTTAGCTCCCTCTTTCCACTTATTTTTTCCACTTTTCCTCACTTTTAGTCCTCCCACGCAATTCCTTTATGCTCATTCGCCCTACATTCCCCGGGTATAACTGTCCGTTGGAGCAGCTACCGCTAGGAGGTGGATTTCTGCTTCACCTGCTCTCTCATCCAACCGAAAAACAGTCTTGATTTCCACCACCAAGCAGAAATATTTACAGTCTCAGTGACTTTAAGCCAGGGAGCTTAGATGATTTGATCTTATTTTATATTAGAACATTTGAACAGTGAGAAATACTCAAGTAGCTCATTTTTATTGGGATCAGGAAAGACATTCTACATACAACATCCAAAACCCTGTCTTTTTCTAATATCTGAATTCTCATGACCCACTGGATGAGTCCTTATGAACTCCATGATGAACTATCTGATGACTCCCAATCGATATCACCAATAATTGTTGTTATTATTATTAACAAGTATGCTGATGCAATTAACCTGTTGGTAACTACCTGCTATTTGCCCCTATTTCTGGGAACAAAATAATAACCAAAATGAATCATAAATAACTCCTCAACCATTAGGCCTAAATGGACAATTCTGGGCTTCTTTGATAGGTCAGAATGTGAATCAGCGGTAAATGAATATATTTTGCTATTAAATAAATGGAGATGAAGAAAAAGAAATAATTATATTTTCATCCGCACCTGCTATAAAATCTATATTTTAATAGCAATATCACCTTTAAAACCATCATCCAACGGATTATAGTGCAACTGAATATCTTCTAATACACCTGGAATACAACTGTAACTGTAAATTTGATGAAAACAAGCTAATATGCAACAGTTATTACACAATTTTTCAAAATTATACAAGGCGAATGTCCATGTTTTGGCCATATTTACTGTTTATATGTTCACTGGTATTGGGAGTTTCCTTCAAAACACAATTTCTGTCCATACAACCTTGTTCCAAATAACATTAAGCTTCCAAAACATTGAAATATTGATAAAAACAGTGAATGTTCATCAAGTTCCTATGACCGAATGAACTCCCATGATATACAGGTCCACAACTTGAGAACATCCCACAGGGCTGTAAGTGGGCTGTATCTCTTTGTCTTGAGCAGACTAATCGTTTGGCATATTGGATGTCTGTGTCTTTGTCGGCCAGCAGGCGAACCAAAATTCAGAGAGAGCTTAGAGGGATTGGCCAAAATGGAGGGTGGAATTATTTTTGCCGACAACTGAGCTATTTTTGGACGATATACAGCTGAAACGGCTCATGTATGTTGGTGCGTTTGTTGTTATTGTTATCCGGCTAATAAGTCCGTGAGTTTTGTGATTTGAGTGATATAAACAGCTGATCACAGCTGGTGCTGAGCTTTCTTTACAGTGGTCGGACTGAGGTGTAGGATGTGATGAGAGATATCTAGAAGGCAATAACTGCAGCCATGTACAGTGATTACAGAGCAATTTATGTTGTGATATAAGCTCATTTAGATGCTTGGTGTTTGATGTGTGTTTGGTATGGATAAAAATGGTTGGTTTGAGATTCTAGATGAGCATCCAAAATACCAGGATCAGACATTAGACTACTCATTTGCATTTTGTGCAAAAATCAATCTACGTCCCCTGTACAAGGCAAGTTAGGGCTTAATTAATCAAACCAAAACTCTCAGTGGCAGTAAGTTTAAAATATGGCAAAGGTAAGATTAAATCTATGAAGAAGAAACAATGCTGCATTTTAGAGTCTATTTACAAAATGTATTGTCCACAGTCCATGGGTCATACATTGGATGGGACTTATGGTGCGTTCCATTTGACATGGGAAGAATTTCCAATTTGGAATTTGGAAAGCTGGGGAACCTCACCAACCCCGACCTCAAAATCCAAGATGGCTGCTACCAGAATCAACAGTAGTGAAAGCTGTAGTAATGTCTTGCAACTGTAATGTCTGTCTTGTTTGTGTCTCAATAAATCAGTCATACACACACCATTATCTTCACAGAAAATCTAATTATGTTAAGATGATTTATCTTCCACTGGCAGCCCTACAACATCTCTCTGCAAAGACTGCATGTGTATAGGTCCTGTGTGTGCATGTGTGTATTTCAGGCCCCCATTTCGCTGTGTAAAAGAAAAATAATATATAGAGTAAAATATATAGAGTAAAAAGCGTTTCAACTTTGTTATATGTGAGGATTTGCTGTTTTTCTTTGTTGTTTACAAAGGTAATATCAATATCTAAGTGTTGGTTAAACAAAACAAGCTACTTCAATACATTACTTTGGGCTGTGAAATTTTGTAACACTACAAACAATAACAACAATACAACAATACAAAAGCCTGTGACCTCTCCTCATTATCCAGATACTGGATCCATATACAGGCCGCATGTTAATCAAGTGTAAATGGGAGCCATACATGAAAGGACTAGGCTTACTCAGCCACATTAGCTCCTGTGAGCTATTAAATCACTTTCAACAAGGGGTTATGTGTGCACAGCGCTTTTAGAGCATCTCAGTTTGCTCTGTTGCTTCAGGTCTCCTTACAGTTGTTACAAAATTAGTTTTACTTAAAGATGAGTTAAAACTTCAGTAGCCTTCTACTTAGATACAGTAGAATAATTTCCCACTTTTGGAGTCTTGTTTATTCCCCCGCTGGTCGACGATCAAAGCCCACCAAAGCTTTCAATCCTTTTATCTTTGTCTACAATCTCACTGCCTCCGTAAAAATGGAAAAAACATTAAAAATGCTAAGGGTGAGTGGACAGCACATTCCCCTTTTGGAAGACTTCCAATAAATCAAAAAAACAAACTAGCCCTATCTCTGTCCAACAAGGACAAAAACAACGATAACAATTTATTTTCATCAAAATCTTAAGTAATATTTGACTTTGATCTGCCTTAAAAACCATTCACCTTGATCTCATAGATCTTGAGCTTCCTCTTGATACTACTGTTCTCTCGCTCCAGGCAGCCCAGCCTCGTCTTGATGTCCTGATAGGCGGTGATAAGGGCAAAGTGGGAGGCTGAGTAGACATCGTCGGTGGGCAGGGTGGAGGAGTGCCACGCCACACTGCCACAGCCATCCTCCTTCAGGCCCCCTGCGTCACCGCCTCCTCCCAGCAACCCTAGCTCCCCTCCGCCGAACAGAGACTGCATCACTCAGAGCTTCAACCTGAGGACAGACACAGACAGTTGTTTGCTTTTTCATAATTAAACCGCCAGATTGTTTCCAATCAATTAAATGTACCAAAATAAAAACATTTTATAATTCAGGCAAGGGTCACCGAACAGGACTGCTGCAGCAGTGCTAAAAACATCAAGCAGGCAGCTACTCGCCACAAACAAAAAAAGAACAAAGCTTTATTCAGCTGAGAGTAGTCGGATTGCTGGCACACACAATGTAAAATATTAAAAAGCAAAGTGGCTACAGAGACACAGGAGGAAGAGAGAAGGACATTTTCCATGTGAAATCTAAAGATGACTCAGTGCCTTACTATGTCTTCTCACTTTAGCTGTAGGTACAATTATCCAGTTATCACATTGAAAAGTTCATGTTTACTAAACATGATCATGTTTGGGAGAAACCTGATTTTTTACCTCCCTGTTTTATAAATCTAAAATTTTGTTCAGACTGAAGGTGAAGTGAATTCTAGAGTCAGTGTGATTACATGTCAAATCAGTGCAAAGATGCGATGCAGGGAATGTGAATTGATGCAAATTTGCCCGGGTGGTGGTGTTACAAAGTGAAGAGAAGACACAATGTGAAAATGTTTCCATTTGAGCAAAGAATTTACCCTTAAAACAAAGACTTATGACTCCAATTGATGAATACACAGAAAAAACAAGAAAAGGAGAGAGCTCTGGAGGAAATAACAAAAAGAACGGGCGTCCTTGGTAAGTTCTGAGATCAGTCAAGAGGACACACACACAGACAGTACAGTCCCACTCCTCACACACACAGTGGTGTGTAGTTGTCAATAAAGACAGACTGAACAAGAGTCTATAGTCTGAGGTTCCCTAATAGTTTTAAACCACTGCTTTATACAGATTTTTTTCATGGCACTTAGCTTTCAGTGTACACTTAGATTTTGTGTCTCTCAAGGGCTGAGATGTATCAGCGTTTCTTTGAGCCTATTTAGAGCGGCACATCTTTCTATCACTTCCATCTGACTGTCGCTGTTTCTTACTGTTGTGTGTCCAGAAAACTCACAAGGCTGAGCAGGTAGTGTAGAGTGGGTTTTCAGAGCTTTTTCAATGAAAAGTAAAAGTTGTGAATTGGACGAACGAGAAAACTGAAAATCGCCATTAAAGCCGAGAAAACCTGCAGATTCGGATGTACGTTCATTGCTATGAGCCACCCCGTTTACATTGTCAGTGAAATTGTCATTTGATACTTCTTTATTATTTTATTATGAAAATGATTACAGACGCTTTAAAGTAAACGTCCTGTTATTGTTTTTTGGGGTTTTTTGCTGGCTTTAGCTTCTCCCTCTAAATATCAGTCTAAGTGTAGTCTATCCTCTGCATTACCAGAGTCAGCCTTTTATGTTAGTTTCAGCATTTAGAACATTATTACATCAGCTATCATCGTATATTTTGTGTTTCTGACTTCATAACTTCTTGTTGAGGAAGCAGTGATCAGAAATCTGGATGCGGTTTTCACATGACACCATCATATCACTACCAGGATACACGACATTGCCAAAAGTTTTGGGATGTCTGCTTTTACACGCACATGAAGGTTAATGCCTTTCCTAATATGTAGGCTTATATATAGAGTTGGCCCACCCTTTACAGCTGTAACAGCTTCAACACTTCTGGGAAGGCTGTCTACAAGGTGTAGGAGTGTGTACATGGGAATTTTTGAACATTCATCTAGAAGCGCGTTTGTAAGGTTGGGAAAAGATACTGGACAAGAAGGCCTGGCTCTCAGTTTCATGTCTGTCAAACTCGCTCATATACTTTGCTTTGTGCATTGGTATGCAGTCATGTTGGAAAAGGAAGGGGGCATCCCCAAACTGTTTCCACAAAGTTGGGATCAAGGAATTGTCCAAAATGTCTTGGTATGCTGAAGCATTAACGGTTCCTTTCATTCCTTTCAAGGGGCCAAGCCCAACCCGTGAAAAACAACCTCACACCATAATCCACCTTCCACCAAACTTTACCCTTGGCACAATGCAGTCAGGCAAGTACCGTTCTCCTGGCAACCACCAAACCCGGACTCATCCATCGGATTGCCAGACAGAGAAGCGTGATTCGTCACTCCAGAGAACACGTCTCCACTGCTCTAGTTTCCAGTGGCGGCGTGCTTTACTCCATTGCATCCGACACTTTGCATTGCACTTGGTGATGTAAGGCTTGGATGCAGCTGCTTGGCCATGGAAACCCATTCCATGAAGCTCTCTGAGCTAATCCGAAGGCCACACGACATTTAGAGGTCTGTAGCTACTGACATTGCAGAAAGGTTGATGCCTTCTGTGCACTGTGCGCCTCAGCATGCTCTGACCCTGCTCTGTGATTTTATGTGGCCTACACCTTTGACCACTAACAGTTGACTGTGGAATATTTAGTAGCGAGGAAAATTCACAAATGGACTTATTCCACAGGTGGCAACCTATCACGTTACCATGCTTGAATTCACTGAACTCCAAGAGCGACCCTTCTTTCACAAATGTTTGTCGCAGCAGTCTGCATGCCTAGGTGCTTGATTTTATACACCGGTGGCCATGGAAGTGATTGGAACCCCTGAATTCAATGATTTGGAGGGTGTCCTAAAACATTTGGCAATATAATGTACTTGGATGCACATAAACATTTTCACTAGCTAATATCCCCATTAGCCTTAAGAAGTTCAATGCCATCATGCTCCTTAAGCGTCTTTCTTTTGGAAAACCTGCATATAATTTTTGGCCCTACAGCTGAATGAGTAACCAGTGCATGTACGGTAGCTGATATGTTAATAAGACTCAGATTTACATCTCTTGTTCCATTTCACCGTACTTAAAAAAACATGAGCTTTGACAGCCTACGCTCCTTGAGTGGCATGATGAATGAGCTGGGTAGTTAGCTGACCATGCTACATCACAGTCAACTGGCCTTGTCCTACCCCCCCTGCCCCAAAGATTCTGGGCAATGCTGTCAAAAGTGATAAATGGCACCAGTGATCTCACTGCCCTCTCTTTATGCAGCCACAGAGGGGGCATGTGCACAAAAGTCATTCTAGTCATAGCCAGGCACTCTGAGAACAGTTTGATTTATAGGTGCTGAGGGAGTTACACAACAGCTAGTTGATTTGATGCATACTGGAATGGATGTCTTCCTGACTCCCAGCATTGCCTTGTGAGTCAGCGATTGCCTACCGAGCTATTTTCATCTGTTCCCTTCCTCCACGGTGCTGTTTTCCTTGTGTTTCAAGAGAGAGGGGGATAAAGCCTCAGCCAATCTATGACTCTTTTCCTAGCTGGTCTAACAGGATGATCCAAAAGCACTCCCACATGCACAGGCGCGCACACAATCACACGTCCGTGCACACGCTGCCAGAAAAAAAAAATACAATGAGCAACATTTGCACAGAGAGAGAATGCATGTGTGGACAAAACCGCCTGTTTGATCAAACAGACGACACACAGACGGACTGTGCCAGTCACCTGCCAGCTGCCCCAAGACTGGTGTTTACACTAGGAAGATATTACGGTCCTGTGATGTGTACTGTGCTGACATCATGCTGTCGGGTCTGGTGCAGTTTTCTTTCTCTGGCAAACACGCTGACACTCTAATATCATCTGTACTCACTATGTATCATATGTGAGCAAAACAGATGTTGATTAAAACTGTTTCAATTATGCTATAAAAACAACAGAAAAATGGTGCTACTGAAGAGACATATGGAAATTTATAACGAGGTCAGACTGGTTTACTCTCACCGCTCTTATTGTGTCGTTTTCGGGAATAGCAGGCAGCTGTTTTCAGTGGAAAAGCTGTAAAAAAGTCCACATTATGCTGCTTGCTCCACACCAAACAGTGGACGGGCACAGTTAGACACTAGCTGGTGAACATCATGGAGCATTTAGCAGCTAAAGAGACAGATGTTTACCTCAGGAGTTGGTGGAGACCAAAAAACAGAACTAAAAGAGAGTGGACATTGGACTTGCATTCATAAGGTGGACACAAACACAACTCCAAATGAATAACAATGTTTCTCCACAACTGCTGGACGTGGATATAAGCAATTTTTTCCTATGTTTGGAACTGTCGTGTCATTAATAAACAACCTATTTTGTCATTTAGGTATGATGACTTGTTGGATTAGGTCCACAGCACTCACATGGAATTTTGACTTAAAAAAAGCCATCAATCAATTAAAGCTTGTACAAGTGTTTCTACCAAAGGCTTAATCTGCACTGCTCAGTTAACTGTGCCCCGTTTTCACATTTGGTCTCAAAATGAGACTCAAAGGGAAACGAGGTAAGATGTCAAAAACAAGAAGAGCTTGTTCAGAGTCTGTTTGTGTTTCTATTTGGATGCAAACCATATAAGAGAATGTATATTAAAGGGCTAAGCATTCACCTTGTTGTATGTAGTGACCACATTTCCATAAAAATCCTAGCGGCATACACCATCTGCCTACACTCAAACTCAAGGACATAATTATCCACGGAGCAAAAATCTGATAACAATCGCCAAGTGGATATTATGATTCAGTATAGTGTATGGAGGTCCTATACACAGGCTACATGGGGCAAGATATACACACTGACAATATATAACCAGATTAATATCCATAGAATATTTAAACATCTATACTGCAGACCAGCTCACATGCTTCAGTAAAGACGGTGCAGTGGCCACTGATAGGAATAAAATAAAGAACAGGGACACAGGAACATCCACCTTGCCTGTGCACAGAAATGAGGCATTTATCACACACAGACATATACACACACTCACACAACTTCTACTAAACTTCCCTCGCCCTATCTCTCCCTTGCTCTCTGCTCCTCTACCCAAAATATCACTCATACAGCTTTATCCAAACCCCCGTCCTTCCCAGTCACACACTAACCCCTCTATCTCCTGGATCTATGGGCTCATTTGCTGAGGCTCTCTGGGCCCCACTGGACTGTAGAAGTGAAAGCTATGCTTCGCTCCCAACCAACTTTTCGCTTCATTATAGCAATTACCACAAGAACTCATACATTACCTTTGGCCCAGAGGTCGTTCAACTGAGGCTACCTTCCTTACTCTCCTCCTTTTCTTACTTTCTCTTCAGGGATTAAACCTCCTCTCTCCTCCCTCTATTTCACCGTATAAAGTAATGAAAGGGCCAAACACTGCTGCCGTCATCAGTGGACCTAAAAAGTCTCGAGCCATGAATAGAGCGGGTGACTCTGAGTAGACACTGTGTTCTTTATCTACATTTGGTGGCAATTTTTCACGTGGGTCTCGTGTTTGAATAAGCTCACCGAGTAAAACTTTGTAAAAGTCACAACAACAATCTGACGAGGTCAGACCTGCTGACATTTTCTTCCAACATGACTCAAGTCTAAATCGAATGCCATCACACTATTAATGTCAAAGCTACAGCAACATAAGGTTAAATAAACAGAGCAATTACATGTGCTTATTTTTCTGCCTTCTTAAGATGAACAATAAAAATAGAATTAATTGAACTACAAAATAGGCAAATGTGGCCATTTCATGTAGAAATCAGATCAGTCAGGTTTCACCCTTTTTGACTCATCTCGTCTTGTGATCTATTTAGTACATAATGACCTTCACAGTAACCCAAGTCATTAAATATATGGCCTTTGTTGGGTGAAATAGTACCTCCGCTCTTTTCCTCTGAAGGTTAATATTTTATTTCAGAGACATTTATTGCTTTTTATGACGTTAGTGGAGATGGTGGCACACCTCAGCTATAGGTTTATTAAAAAAAGAGGGGAAAACCATCCATCTTGTTAGACCATTAGTCTCCCTATTTTTCCAGCTTGTATTAATAACAGCTTACAGCATGAATATTCTATTGAAGAACAAAACTTAACATTCATCTTTGGACCACAAAGAATAAGTCACAACCTAACGTCTTGCCATTTCTAGCATTGGTAGCGCCATGACATTTGATACACACATTCATGTCCCTCTCAGCGTGAATTGTAAAAACTTTTGTGATCCCTTAACTTTGCATCTGGCACCACAATCAGGTTAAAAGTTCAATTTGTACAATACTCTGGTTAATGACTTAAGAATTACACTTACACTAATGACATTCCCATCAGCCTCAGCTATGTGTACTAAATAGCAAATATTAGCATTCTAACACGTTAAACTAAGATGGTGAACATGTTAAACATTATGCTTAGCATCAGCGTGTTAGCATGCTGGCGTTAGCATTTAGGCTAAATACATTCTCACACAGAGCTAGCATGGATGTAGACTCCCAGGGTGTGTTAGAAATCGCATGCCAACGTACTATTCATACAAGTATAACGAGTCAAATTGAGTGTGTAGTGTGTTCCAACTGCATAGTATGTAGTATAGCATGAGTGGCATAAGCTCCCCTAATCAACCTCCCCTAAATGCATTGCGGTATTTATTACAGTTTTTATATGCTGTTTTAACACCAAATTCACCAGAGAGTTCTTATGGCAAGAAATCAACTGTGTAGATTTTGAATATTTTTACAGTTTTGTGAAAATTGATGGTGAATCAAAAATGTGCTCACACTATTTCGGAATTATGAAGCTCCACAAGCACCTTGTTAATTTACATGTCTGATAAACCATTTTTATTCTCAGACACGGCTCTGATGTACCATGACGGGAACTGCGAGGTTGTACAATCATACTGTATACTTAGGTTCAAAAGATTAATTGTAATATTGTTAATGGTTGATCCTGTGCTTGATTTAACATGAGACACAACATACAACAGCTGGAGTAAGTCTGAACAGTTTATTCCACAAGAAGTTAAAAAGAACAAGCCACATCCTTTTACAAACATTCACAACCCAATCAAATCCCAGAGCTGTTGCTTTCTGAAAATACTGCAAATCATGTTTTTGGGATCCTTTGAGCATTGAAGCAACAGATGATTTTCCTCTCAATGGGAGATATGTTTGTGCCTGCCAGTTAGCTAATTGTGAATTGCCAGTAGACTATAATGGTGCAAATCTCTTCTTACAAATCTTAATATTGATACCCGCAGTTCTGGTTCCTGCTTTGTGGCGTGGACCTTTCTTTGGTAACATTGAAGAAAATAAAAGCCCAGTATATAATCATAAGCTGTTATTTCTTCTCGAAAGCCTGCATACAAGGTTCTGTCTGTGTATTTCTGTGTCTCCGTTGTTTCCCAGGGTATAAATATATGAGAGCAGGTGATAACAGAACCAGGATCAAAGAGGAAACTGGGCGAGTGAGTCCCTGCAGTGTGTGATTTTAATGTTGTCTCTTGCATGAGGGAGACCGCTTTCCTTTCTCTATACTCTGCCTTCCCCCAGCTGTTAATGCATTTCATAATGTTCCTTCCTCTCTGTATCCCAGTCGTACCCTTTCTCTCGTTTCATCCCATCCTTTCTCTGTCCTCTCCTAGCTTTTTTATTTTCTCCCTCCTCCCTGTCTGGCAGTGTTAAACAGTCCAGCTCTTCTCAGTGCTGCCCTGTGATCCCCACAGGCTGGACGTTTGGCACCTCTGACTCAGACAGTATGTCTGTGAACGGAGAGCCCAGGGCAGAGAGATTGTGTGCCTTTTACGCCCTGTGCTCATCTGCCAAATGCTCCCATAATGCTTAGCGTCGCTCCGTTGCACCTGTATCCTCTGCTAAAGTCTCCTTTCACATTGAACAAGGCCATAGCTGGACGGTACGACACACACTGAGACCCAATTAACATGCCGGCAGGTGGGGTTTGATTGTGTGTCTTTGTGTGTGTCTGTGTGTATGTTTGTGTGGCTGAGTGTGGAAAGAAGTAAGTGCTAAGAGAGTGTGTGTGTCTATGTATGTCAGGGCAAGGACGTAGCAGCAACAGTGCAAGCAGGAGAATTACTCTGTGTGTGTGTGTGGGAGAAGGATGTTTCTTTGCCACAGTCATCATAAAACTAATAAAAATTTCTATACAAATATATAATGAAAATTTGCCAGTTATAATTAAAAAGTGATGTCTACACAGGAATCATCCCTATCAGTTCTACGCAGTGACGTACAGTATACAGAATTTAAACTGACAAAGAAAAAAAGGCACAATATCTTACCCAAGTAGCTACTACACATGTAAATAATAGCTGGATACCAAACACACAGCATTTACACACCAGATTGATGCTGTAAACACACAGTTTTGATCTGTAAGGTTATATTGTTGGTTGTAGGGCTGTGCGATATGACAGTATATATCGTTTGACGATGAAAAACATCTATCAACAATTATGGCGCTTTGCACCGCAGTGAAGCTAGTTTTACTTTGGATATTCGACATCTATCGGACATCCAACGTAATACTAATGTCCAGCTAACTTCAACGCGGCCCGTTCTTCCACATGATATCCTGAATGCAAAGTAATTTGCATTGAGGATAATCAAATGTGGTGGAGAGTGAAGCTTACTCATAACTGGATAATACTGAACAGGAGGACCAAGCTAAAACAAAGAGTTCATACCAAAGAGAAGTCTGTTTAACCACGTAATATTATTCCAGCAGTTCCAGCCATGATGTGTGTTTACTTTCTAGATCATGCTTTTGTTGTGATGTTAGCTATAGCAGCAGTATCGCAGTCTGGGGCTGCTGTGCTGCTCTGGACCGTCTCGTCCTCTTGTTAGCTTTGCACCAGCAAGTAGCAGCAGTTTGCTAACCCACAACTTAGCTAATGTTAGTTCCATTACGGGCTGTGTCGTTCAATCTATCATGGTATTTATCAAGGTGCTGGATTTCTCCAGAATAGTATAAGTTACCCCACCTATCATGAGTTAATGTTGGAAACTAATCCTGGAATTTACAAAAAATGTTCTATATTGGGATATGTATCGTTATTGGGATATGAAATGACCTATTTTGGGACATGATTTTTTTGTCATACCGCACAGCACTAAAGTTAGTTGGTTGTATGGTTATAGTAGGGATGCTGTGGCTCAGATGGAATGTTTGTCCACTTATCAGAGGGTTGGTGGTTCAATCCCAAGCTCCCTAAGTCTGCATGTCGAAGCATCCTTGGGCCAAATTTCACCTGATGGCTGTTTCATCTGTGTGTAACGCGATGACCAGTTGGCACCTTAGCCTTTGCCAGCAGTGTATGAATGTGACGTAGTGTAAAAGACTAGAAAGGAGCTGCACAAGTACAGATCATTTAGTAGAGTTGGGCCACCTGGCTAAGAACCAAAACCAACCTCCGCTAATATCCTAAAAATGAATTAACTTTCATAAAATATAAAATTAACCCTCAGGTAAAAAGAGCTGAGGTGATATTTTTTACACCCAAAAGCCATTATGTTCTGTTATCTACTAACTAAAGTATTAATGAGACTAGATTCGTCTAGATCTGGCTAGAAAGTTGAAGCCCTGCCACACAGTATCCTGGCCGGGCAGTATAACCAGCTTGACTGATAAGTCAGTCGTGATGATGGACAGTCGAGTCTCCTTGGGATAGTGTTGTGGGCAAACATCTCTGATAGCTGTCAGACATTTGTCGAATGATAATAACAGCATTTGTTTTAACCTACTTAAAGTGCCAAAAGGGAGGTAGGTGTGTTATAGGACAATACATTGGATGTATTAACTTAGCGCCGGAAAAAAGTATTTTTTGATGGTGTTATAGGGTATTTTTGTCTCTTACCTCAATTTAGGAGTGGTCTTTCTTTTTTACAAAATTGTTGTGAAACTAAAATAAAACAAACGTACAACAACCTAAAAGCTTAGACAGAGGAAAATGATTTGTTAACACACCCACTGATCAGTATCCTTTTTGGTAACTAGCCTAATAGCTTTAACTCCAACCTGATGTGATAAAACCCAACCATCTGGTACTCCAGACTGGTACAAACAAATGCCAAGAAACAGTAGCAAATGCTATTTGAGTCAGGTACCATGAGAAATTGTCATTCTCACCTGCCAGTATATATCAAGTATGCAGAGTAACCACCTCCAGTGCCTTTTTTTATTAGTTACTACTGTTATTTTCTAATCAATAGCTACGGTGTAGTTATATAAAGGGTTAAGCCTGTTTCCTGCTCAGACAAGCAAAGATGTGCAGCTGTAAATATGTTGCGTGTATATATGTAGGCATTGGGAGAACATTTTGAAAATTTATGTTATTAATTACTTTACTGTGATTTCCCATTTAATTACAGTGATTTAGTAATTTGTACCAGGGTTATAGCAGGATTTTAGAAACACTGGGGTCAGTTCAATTCCATCTATCATCAACTGCTTATCCTGCATACAGGGTTGCTGGGGGCTAGAGCCAATCCCAGCTTATATCGGGCGAAAGGCCGGGTACACCCTGGACAGGTTGCCAGTCCATCGCAGGGCCACACATAGACAAACAACCACTCACAATCACATCCACACCTAAGGACAATTTTAGAGACACCAATTAACCTGCATGTCTTTGGATGGTGGGAGGAAGCCGTTACATTCTAAGAACCAACTAAAATGTATGTGTCGCAGTGAGTATTGATATGTTGAGTATCAAAAGTAGACTTGCTTATGTAATGATCAGAGATTTCTTGATTTAAACTTACTTTTTTATATTTTATACTGCTAAAGCTTTTTTTTATATAACACGGATGTATTGTGCACAGGATACAAAAGTATCTAATAAATACACCACAATCCTGACTTTTTTTTCTCTATAAACCTAAGCTCATGACGGTTTCTTTACTTAAAGGCTGAATAACGGCTCAGTGTCATAAAGCTGCTGTTACTGTGTGGTGTTGAGACTTGGTTACCTAGAAGAGACACTATGTACTCTTAGAACACATGTATACTACACACACACACACACACACAAAAACACACAAACAAACACACACACAATACAAAGCACTTATACAGCCTGTCAATACAGGAGAAAAACACCACCTCTAACAAATGCTGTGCTGTGCCATGCCATACCGCGCCATGATTCATCACTCGGGGAATCAGCCGCGTAGGCAGGCAGGCAGGCAGGCAGGCAGTGTGCTCTGTGTGTGTGTGTGTGCGTGTGTGTGTGTGTGTGTGAGAGAGAGAGAGTAAGGCAGCTGCCATTCGGGAGATGGATGGCAGGGGCAGGATGGAGACAATGAGCTGTGTTGCTGTATTTTTTCCCCTCCCCTCTCTGTTTTCTGTCTGCTCAATCACTCTTTTCTCTCTTTCT
>JAPMOB010234131.1:0-30681 GCA_029875015.1 Lepomis gibbosus | reverse complement strand
AGCAGACTCCATGTCGTAAGTTGCAGTGTCGTCGCTGCTGAGTGCAAAGTAGACACAGCGAGAGGCTCGGGAGCGCGCATTTCGAGGAAAATCCGACCCGGAGCCTTTTGAATAGGAATAGAAATACCTGCCTTCAGAGTTAATAGCCAAACCCGGCAGGTGGATCATTTTAATGTCAGATTACAACCCCTTCACACACAGTCAATAAAAAAAGGATTAATTTTAGTAGAACATATAGTCCCTTTAATATGTTTACTCGGTTTACCATGACATTAGATGAGGAAGCAGCAATCCTCACATTTGAAGTCATTCAAATAGGTGTTTTTGCTTGAAAAATGACTTAAATGATTACTCGGTTCATTCAAAATCATAGTTGCTGATTAATCAACTAATTATTTCAGCTCTAGTCCAGTTACATAGTTATTAGAAGACAGGTGTTTTATCAAAAAGTTACTTTCAGCACTAAAAGTTTGAAACCAACCTTAGTGGCCTTCACAGCCTTGGTGTTGGACAGCCCAACGCCCTTCCTGAGGTCGGTGAGCAGGTCTCGGGTCAGAGTGCTCCAGGCGGTTCGTGGTCCGACACCGTAGGTGATTTCACGGTCTTTGAAGGCGATGAGCTGCGTGCTGGTCACGTAGTGGATAGTGAAGGGCGGGCCCTTCTCTGTGGTTTCGAGGATCACAGACATGCTGCCGTTGGAGATGAACTTGACGTCCAAACTGAGGATGAAGTCTTTGGAGTTGCCCAGCGGGAGGGACACGCCTTCTGACGACTCTGTGGTGAGGATGGTGGGTGCAGCAAATAAATGGGGGAAATGTTAAAAATGAGTATAATGAACCTAAATAGCAGAAGAAAGCAAGTTTTATAGCGCTTCTCAAAGTGCATTTGGCTCATTTGACTGACTGAGAACTTCTGACAATTACCGGATAACAACAGGCTATTTTTAGCACACTAACTGGTAGCCTTTTAGAGTGCATCTGTTCCCTTTCATACACTCTCCTTTGATGATGTGTTTCTATGACAGAGGTATTTTTTCCTCATCTTTCAAGATTCAATTCATTGTTACATTCTCAATGCAGATCTCTGCCAGCTGTGTCTGAGTGCATGTGATTGGGGAACAAAGAGTGCCAGGCAGTCTGTGTGGCCAGTGTGTATACATGAAAATGAAACCTTTTACACAGTAGTACTTTGTATTGTATAGTGTCTGTTTAAGACTTGAATGACATCGGTATTGTAACAGAGAGTTCTGCGTCACCTAACTGAATTAACTTGATGAGGAATCAATAAACGGGATGATAAGTTCAAGTTCATCTGAATTTAGACCTTGTTAATTACTTACAACAAAATGTTCTAAATACATAACAATGCCCTAATACATCACACAAAATAAAACCCCTCCCTACCTACTTATCTTGTGTCCCAAACAAAAATGAGCTGAATCTCGCTCAAATGTCCCTCCCTCCTTCCATACAGTTAAGTTTGCTATAAAGATAACAAAACCGGGATTTATTCATCTCGTATTGTGCCTACCTTTAGTGGATCATTCATAACATATTGGGTATGGAATTAATCTGCAAATGCTCGGGTTTAAGATGAGACCAAATTAGGACTAGGGATTTCCGATTCAGAACCACAATAAGGCCTCCAACAGCCTAGGTAAGCCTGGTTTTTAGCCTAGTTGATAAGAATGTCGTAACGAAAAGCGAAATACTGCTGAAAAGACAAAAGCCTAAGCTTTGTTATAGGCTCAGTCATTACAACAGGTTTTTCCAAAAATTGTGAATCACCGCAACCACGAGGGGTCGTGGTTATCTCCTCCAGTTGCCTGGAGGATATAATGAGCAATAACAGTCAGATAACTTTAGCACACTCTACTCTTAATTACCAAATAAGTGATTTTGTTAGTGACTGTCTGGTGTGCCAAAGCTGTGTATGTGTTTGTATGAGAGAGTCTAAAACACACACACACAGTGACAAGCTTCCCATGAGATGTATAGTACAGATGTGTCACTGCACACTGAGCTTAATTAGGAGGAGGACAAAAGGAAAGGAATAGAAGGAGGAAAAGAACAGAGTAGAAGGAAGATGGAACAAGAGAATGAAAGAAGACGTTGATGCACTGCAGCAACTTTTCTATTTGCATCTCCACATCTCTTCCCTACAAAGCTCAGTGAGGATACAAACTCAGATGATATTCAGTTTCCACACTGCCACCGCTCCTCTTACATTCTATCATCTCTATGCCAGGCACTTCAGTTGCTGTTCTGAATTCATTTCAACCCCCTAAAGCACTAACTGCCTCTGGAATGATCTCTCCTTTGGCCTCCTTACTTTGTCTCCACAGCAAAGAAAACCCAAAAAAGCTTTTCTCATCAAGGCTCCCCAAAGGATGAAGAGAAGAAAGAGTGTGGGAGTCAAGAAAAAAGCAGGGTAATGGAATGATGGGTCGCATAAGTGCCTGCCAGAGAAAGGAGGGAGTGAAAATGAGCCAATAGTGAAAAGACAATTGAGAATCAGAGACGGCAAGATCTTGCATGACATGAGCTGAGAAAGCAGGAGGAGACGAGACCGTCTGAGACACAAAGACAGTCGATCGGGAGGAGAATGAAGGAGAGAGACAGTCTGGCAGGGGCCTCTGCATGACTACGGCTCTTTAATGCACTCATAAATCCATTACTTAAGGCAATGCAGAGAGTAAGTGGATTTGTACTCTGGCCCCGTGATTACTCTGGCATCAATAAAGGATGGGAAGGGAATATAGACGAGTTTCTACCTCCTCTGCTCTGCTCTGCTCTCTGGCTGTTTAGCAATAAGGCAGGAGACAGAGATGACATGCAGCTCGAAATATGTCGGCGTAAAACCGTGCCTGTATAGATGGGGGAGCACGTTGAAGGAAGGCTTGCAATCACATGTACAGTAGGTGTTACACACGTGAGGACACAAACGAACCAAGACACAAGACAACCGTAAATGCATGTGTGATTATTAATCCACACCCTTTTGTGACCACATGAATGTGTCAAGACGTACAGTGCCTATAAAAAATATTCACCCCTTTAGCAAGTTTTCATGTTTTAAGGAGTGCAAATACTTTTTTGTTACCTATTAATCAGCTAATTGATTTTTTGATTAATCGTCAATTAAATGTAGGATTATGCCATATTATATCCATTTATAATTTCATAGAGCCCAAGGTGACAAATCAAAATGGCTTGTTTTATACGACTAACAGTCCAAAACTAAAATATATTAAATTTACCATCGTATATAACAGACACATTTAATGAGCTAAATCCGTCAAATTATTGGTATTTTTGTTTGAAAAGTATAACAATTAGTTGCAGATTAATTTACTGTTACTCAACTAATTGATCAGTTCCATGTGTTTTATTGTCTTACAACATTGAATCAAAGTAGATTTAATGTGGCTTTTTGTCTAAAGGTGATCTAAATTAACAAGTTAATAAAAGGTTGGGCAGCAATTATAGCCACAGTCTGTGGCTAGTAAAGTAGTAATAATCTGTCTATATAGTTTTTATTGTTAGTCGCTGGATTCAGATTGCCTTCCTAAGCACAGAGAAATGATGCATCCATGTAATCCAGTGTTACACACTCTTTACTGTTCACTCTCCTACAGCTGTAACAGAGCTGTATTAAAAGGTAGGTAGGACCTTTACATATAAATGAACGTCTGTTACATTCAAGCCCTTGCCAAATCAGTTCACACAATGTTGATTCAAGTCTATCACCGCCAGGTTAATCTCCCTGTATTCGTAGCATACTGGAGTTATTAAACTTGCTGTCTGTGGTGAAGTTTCCATGCTGGCGCACTGGGAGTGACAAAGGTCAACACTGATTCTTGTCACTGTGGTTAGTGACGTCTGTGTTAGTTAATTAAAATAAGAGTTTGGTCATTTTCTTTATTTTTCTCCAGTGGAGAAATGTTTGTTAGCAGTAGCCACAGAGAGCTGATAGATGAAGAGCTGCAGGCGACAGGCTGCACACCTCCAACTCTATTCAGCAAGTTAACTAACTTTAATGTTTCCTGCTGTTGTGTGGAAAACTACTCGCTACGTGCGCAGCATGAAATCAGATCACGGTAATGAATTATTATTATAATTATTATTAACTAACATCTTTAATCAAACAATGTGATTTTATTTGGTTGCGTCCTGTTTCTGGCACAGGAGCTGCTGAAGGAGTGTGTAGTATTGCGGTTACCCACGACAGGTGTGTAGTATTAAATCAGGTGTTCAAATCTTTAGACTTACTACATGAAAGCTTCTTTTTCTGTTTATCGGTGTCAAAGAAACTTTAACTGTACTCTGATTGAATTTTGAAGACAATAAAAACAACTCCCAAGGCTGGTGAATACATTTTAAAGGCATCGCAGCTCGTGACAGGTGTTTCTCCACTGTATCTCCAAACACAGATCACCTTGCTAATTCTAGGCGGGTTTGGTTTGTACAAACTGCATTTCTATCAACTATCACTATCTATCTGAAATATCAACTGACCTCGAGGGGATTCAGAAAATAAAGGTGCTCAGTGGCGGACAGTGTTCGCACGGGAATGGACAGATGCTAGATGGCAGGTTATTATCAGGGGACAGACAATTGATCCACTTGTCAGAGAATTTGAGAGGCCGTTCAACACCAGTGCCCTAGATACGGTAAGGAGGCAGAAAAAAGGCCCAAACAGAAAGAAGGGAGGAGGGAGGAAGTGGAGGGAGACAAAAGACAGAAAGAGAAACTGACAGCAGAGGAGGAAAAAAAGAAAAGTTTGGATAAGAGTGTAGAATAAGGCGTTAAAATAGATAGAGGTATTATCATTGCAATGTTTAGGAAGCGCAAGAGGGCTAAAGGGTAATAAGTGGGTGGAAATGAGTAAATAGAAGTCTGACTGAAATCTGGGGATAGACGAGGAAGATTAATGGAGAATGAAGACTGCCGAGGGAGGGCTGAGGAGTGATGATGAAAACATGATGATGTTGAGGAAAGAGAGCTATGGTGGCGACTTTGAAGCTGTAAGGTAAGGGTGAGCGAGTAGCAGGGAGAGCGAGAAAGAAAAGTGAGGAGCAGCGAAATGAAAAGAAATTGTTGACGATGAGGGGTTGAAAGCATGGGATTTGGGGGGAGGTGAAAATTACAGTAGAGGCAGCAGCTCAACAGAGAGAGAGAGAAAGACAGTGTGTGTGTGTGAGTGTGTGTCCTGGAAATATCAGCATGAGATCAAAAGGAGAATAAAAGACAGCTCACAGTGTACATGATTTTGATTTCTCACAATTCCAAAAATAACTTGTGGCCTTGGTCATTTTACAACTCTAAAAATAGGTCAAATGTCCAGCCTCTATCTTTAACAAATAGTCTGATTTTATTTATAGTTTAGATAATTAGACCACTCCTAGATATGCACTTACCACATTTCTAAGAACACGACAGAACACAATCTGCTACTCTACGGCTGAACAACAAAATATCTAAATTCCAAATGCAATTATTGTCTACAAATTTAGCTACAGGCCTGTATTTGTGGTCTACATAGTACGAAACAAGATATCACAAGAATTATAAAACTTAATGTCAAGCGTTACACTTGGCAACTGCAGAGCTAAATAGTAGCTAGTTTGAAATTATTGTGAGGCAATCGCTCGGACTGTTAATGTGGAACAAAACTTGCCACTCTGTTGGACATTATTTTTTCAAAAATGACACGGAGTGCTGTTTCTTCTTCCATGCAGAATGAGCATATTAACCAGGCAGCAGCCACTGTTTTCTTTCGTTGTTTAACCAACTCAGAGAATCAACGTTAGTTGACAACAGCTGAGTAAATTTGCCAGAGACAGAAACAAACGTGTCACTGGATGAAACTTTAACTAGCTTTTGTAATTTGAAAATTCTGTCTCAGACTTTATCATCCCCACCACATACTGCAGCCCTGAATACAATTCTGTTGCATAATGAAAAGGACAATAGGAGTGAAGAGCGGGACGGGTTACTTTTTTCATATTTTCCTACTTTATAGATAACTTTTTAGATTCATAAAAGGAGAAGAGGCTGAACACAAACGACTATGCAGTCTGAGGAAGGCTGGAGCAGTGTTTCCTCTGTACCAAATGAGCCTTTGATACAAAGCGAGTGACGTGAATTAAATTAGATTCCTTGGCGTACAAAATGGCTCCAAGGACAGAGCCATCCTTCAGTCAGTTTAATGTGAGATGCAATAATCCCCATTTTCTGAAGGCCTATAAACTACACACAATTAAACAGATAATACAGTGACGATTGTTTTGTAAGGATGTCTTAAGTTTTTACTGCAATGTTCAAATCTCAACAAATCCATTTAAAAACAACAACAAAGGTTTTACTCTACTGACTCATCAGAGGCCGATTAATACAAGTTCATGGCTGGTTAAATATCAAACTTCTGGTAATAGTGATAAGATTACAGATAAATGACTTTTGATATTGTTAAAACTAATGATATCTGACACTGTCGAGTGCTCTTCACTGTATCATAATGGGCTAACATTAGCTTTGCTTCTTGACAGCTCTGAATCCTAGAGAACCCGATGCAGAGCTATTAGGTTACTTTGCTTAAAATATAAATATGATTAATATGATATGCTTAAAGAAATGATCTGATATTCAATACAACATAAAAATACCATGCAAAGACCAAAACTGACAGTGAATTTATCGTATGCAGTCATAGCAGTTTCCTCTTAGCCATATGCCTCTATTGTTGTCCTCAAACAATTAAAAACACATCACTGAGCTACACGGTTGCCATGGATTCCTACACGATGGTGAAAATGTAGTTAGTTTTAAGACATTCCCACACACACTGTCCTGCAGCTGTAAATTCTCACCAGACCCCCAAATGTGTATTAATCAGCAGCTTGAAATAGTTAAAAACAAAACACACACCATTTACTCCATTTGCTGAAATTATTTAGCCTTTTTAAAAATTGTGAAAGTATATTAGTTTGGGACCTGTTTTTAAAGATTTATAACTCAAGTACGTGTCAACCTGAGATGACTTTCTTAAGAAAAAGACACTAGTTATCTACCTTTCATTAAAGCCCATATGGCACATAAGGTACAATGGCTTTCAAGAGCACACTAACCAGACAACAGCCTAGAGCTTTATTTTGAACAGAATTCAACGTAATTGGCTACAGCTAATAACATCTGGAGACAGCAGTAATCATTTCATCCACTCATGTTCTGGATAACAAGGAGAAGTCTAAAGTGAAAATAATGTCGACAAGAGGTTTTTCAGTCTGTAGCATCAGTAGGAATTTTCACAATGTATTTAGACAGATTAAATGTGACAATGTCTGACTAAGTGAGCAGAACAGGATTATATGTGTGATGTTGTGTCTGCTGGTTCTTTAATCATCATCATTTTTAGGAATCTGTCATAATGTGGTGGGTCCACTGTCAACCAACACAGTCTGCCAGTGTTCTCGCACTGTGGCTGTGACTCACTGCAGACTATTATCCTGTCCTGAGGGTGTAGTTGCATATCGAGCCTTCTTCAGCCACAGTTAACAGGAGATAAGCTCCCTGCCCTGAAGCCATCTGGGCGCATGGAAGGCTTACATACCTGGAGCACTGAACTGACGCACAGAGGTAGCTCGGGTCCTGTCGTGGACACGACTGAGACCGCAACCTTTCGGCACACTCCAGGGCGCTGTGCTGGCCCGACTGTCTCTCTCCTCGGCTGTATCGTAGACCTCCACGTGGGGAGGGCGCTCAGTCAGGTTTTTGCTGTAATGGCTCAAGCCATACTGAGCAATCTGGATGGCGTAGAAGTAGCCCTGAGGGCCCCACTGAGTGGACAAAGGCACGCCTGGGTGGAAAGAGGGGGTTAAGAGAAGACACATAAGGACAGTGATGTTATATAAATATAGAAAATGCCTTCCTTATATGCATGAGACTGTCAACATTGCATTTGTGTGTTGGTTGTCTTTTACTGATTGCTAAAGTGTACTTTTAATTTTAAGTGTATTGCTTCTAATTTGTGTGTTTATATGATCAGCTCGTTGCATTGTAAAGGTTTTTCTTTACGTGCAGCATACTTTAAGCAAATGTAAATTTTTAGATGGTAGTTGTCATAACAGTATGGTATCACTGATACCAAACATACACATTTTAAAACTTGCCAGAAATTGTATAAGGCTGACCGTGGCAACAACAAAGATTCAAATCTGGGCCTATTTTGTATATGCAGACAACGAAGACAGAAAACTGTCACTGCAAAAAAGAAGCAGAATAAAAGGTTAGGAAAAAAAATTCCACCAGCTTTGGTAAATGATTAGACGCTGTGGTGAAATTCAAGCTAAGCTACTGCATTTTACCGGAGGCGACCTTCCCTGTTAATGCAGCCAAAAATAGCACAGGCAGGAGAATAACTCTGATTAACAGATAGTTCACTTAAAGACCTTGTGACAGAGAGAGCACATGTGCGACCCAAACCCCATCCTTCAGAGAAGAGGAACATAATATACTCAGATTAGGGCTGCATGATAATGTGCCTCCTCCTTTCAAACTAATCACCACTGCATAAATAGCAGATCTTCTGTTTATGTTAAACTTTGCTTATTGCCATCTGCTCTGCTTTCCCAATAGGACACATCTTGCACAAAAGACTCCATTTTATTATTTGCTGTTCTCCAATGTACGGGTCCAGTTGATGACCTAAACTCAGACGGTCAATCACATAACACAGGAAGAAAACTCTTTGTTTTTATTACAGAAAAGAGTGTAAATGTTTTATTATTCTAGCTAATGTGTGAAATCAAAATTTAACTAATGGAGATTATGGAATTTTTTCCTGGTCTCTTGTTAAACTGTTTTAGGGACCATACAATATTAAGCTTAATTTATATAGCACCTTTAATATATAGATCAAAGTGCTATACAAAAAGCAAGAACTGACATTGTGACAGTAAAAATGACAATGATTGACAATTAATAGTATAAAGCATTTACTAACTTTTTGAAAACTAACTTGTGAAACAAAATGTGCATACTCACACTGCAGGGTAAAGTAAGTCTCAAATGATGCCGTGACTCTTCAGTTCTTACTAGCAATATATTTAAACATCTACTACATCTACATCTACTTTAGATCTTCTCATTGTTAAAACATGAAGTAACTTTTCAGCTTCATTAATACCCTCCATCCACCCTTACCCGCTGAGTGGAAAGAACTCCCAAACAACCACAAAGGTAGGAGTCGATACAGCAACAAGGTCATGATCCCTTACTGATGTCCCATCACTGGTAATTTGTATTCAATGGCTCGGCCAACCATAGCTAGAAGCACTATCACTGAGGATTGAACCCAGCTTCCTGTAGTGGTGGATGTGTGGTCTTTACATCTACACCACCTCGGCAACCCTATTCTACTACTGATATAGTAAAGTGGTTTATAGGCAGCCGGTAATTTTATTTGCATGGACTGTATGTACATTAATGGGATGAATAATACTAAATCCAATATAGCTTCTTAACAGTAGAGTTGCAGTCCCACTGACAAGCGGAAGTAGATGATCGGCTCTCTTCAGTGTTTCCAATGCAGAGAGCCCTATCCAGATCGATTCACTCCAACCCACAAAGACTTTCCATGTGTTTGTATTGAAGTGAAATACAGATGAGTATCAATAAGTTGTTGGAGCAGTCGCTCCTCTCTCCACTCTACTATCAGGCGAGGCGGAGCTGAAGTTTTAAAAAAACAAAATTCTGCACCAGTTACTTTCATGATTTCTCCATGCATGGTGAAACACTGAGCAGCCTACTCCAATGGCAAACATTCCCCAAGTAATGCATTTGAAATGCATTTTCGTCCGTGTGATCACCATTACTAATGGGGCATGAATTCATGCCCCATTTTAATGTTTATTTTTAAAAAGGAACAAGTACATAGCATGGACCAATGCCACATATCACATTAAAGTAGCAAAGTCGTGACAAATTGACACATTTGATTAATGTGTTCATAAAAAAAAGCACAAAAAAATAAATGAAATGAACACACTCATACAGTGCCACACACACACACTTTCCAATCCCTTGCCAGACTTTTCTCCATGCCTGTCTTGTTACTGGCATCTCCCTTGACAACTTAAGTCAAATGACTGTCAAAATCCAGACACTGTAACGCTGTGCTACTCACTAAATAACACTAAGTAATCCATGTGGAATTGACTGTTAAGCCTCCAGATATTTTATGACTCCAGAGTGTGAAATCTGAAATACTACCTCTTCTGCCAATTACAGTATACTCTAATCCTACTGAAGTTAGCGCTGGGGTAGGCAATGTTGAAGAAACTAGTGAGAAAAGAGAATGGGAATTTTTTGACAATTAATGTTACAACAATTATAAAACTATAACAAAAAGATTCCTTTTATAGACTTTTCTTTTTACCTCAAGCACATCAGCAAATCTCTGAGATCCTGAAGAATATGAGCAGACATTAAAGTTCCATTAAGTAATATTTTTAAAGATGAACCTTAAACCACATGACTAATGTGTCATGTGAAAGGTTCTCTGGTACTGAGGAATTATGATCCAACTCAGTAGATCTCTGCAGCTTTTAGCCTCCTTTAGATAGACTGTTTTTGATTAAACAAGCTCAGACAATCTCACTGTGAAAGACCAAAGTAGATGGTTAAAGTTCAGCATGTTGCAGTCCCAGATGTGTTCCTCAGGAGATGGTGGGGGCCAAAGACGAGCTAAAAGGCCACTGAATATTAGACAGACATGTCAGGTGATCAGAAATATGATGCCAGTGGGATGTTCATGTTGTTTTGTGTTTACTGGATGTATAACTAAAGTTAGCAATTGTTTGCTAACACATTATCCATAAATAACAACTTCCAACTTTTTTGCAGTCTTTCTGCTTCCTAGAGGCCAAAATAGCTTAATGCAACTTTTACCTTTGCTTTGGGTCTAGGTATTCCAGCTGGATATACAATGAAACAATTATGGGGAATAATACTACATTTATTTAGCAAGATATATCACTTTGTGTTTCACAGAGCACAGGTATTTAACAAACTGGCAATAACCCAATGGCAGAACGGCTGTAATTATACACAAATCACATGCACTGTTGGTGCAAACCTGTTCGTAGACAGCTCAGATGGAAAGAGCCTGCCTGCACACTGACTCCAAACCACAATTTTATTCAATTTTCCCGAATTGGGAAACAAAATGAACCAACCAACCAACCAACCATCCATCCATCCTCAACCGCTTTTCCTGCGTACAGGATCGTGGGGGGAATCAACATGTAACATTAACCACAACGATTTGCTGCAGGTTGAATGTGCACAGTGTTAAAAGAGATTAAGAGATGTGTGTTTACATCAAGAGTTAAAGTGAAAGTATGTGTGTTTTTATCAAGCACAAAAGGTTGTATTATGTGTTTTAAAAGAGTGTGTATGTATGTGTTTTTGCAAATCTTGGCTATGGTCTGCAATAGATCTCGGGGTGAAGGCAAAGATGGTTCAAGATAAAGCAAGAGACAAAAAAATGAGACAGATCTTGATTTAAGAGGGTGTTGTTAGAGAGGATTAACTACGTCCACTAATGAAATCTCCGTGGCTGCTGGAGCTTCATTATTCTCAGCTTTTGTTCATAAACTCATGGAAGCTTTGGTGCAACAACGAAAAGTTAGAGCTTAATTTCTACAATAAAACCACAGCCCTACAGTAGACATGACAAGTAAAGGAATGTAAAATTGCAGTTTGTATGACATTAAGAAAATTAACTAAACTAAAATGTTCTCAACCTAAACACTTTTTTTTATCCTAGTTTGATCACAGTTGAAAAGGAGCAAGTGACTGAGTGAGTTTAAGATATCAGTACAATCTGGGTGCGAGTTCAATGCTATACTTTAAGTCTTGACACAAGTTTAATCCCAGCAGGATATGGCAGAGGCTAGAGTGATGTAAAAGGGCAATCATGACTTTTAATGATCATTGCTGAGGGTCTTGTTAAATAACTTATCTATGGGCAGCAGGGTGTGTTGGGAGAGAAATGCTCCCCTGACCTTGTTTAAGCCCTGCAGTACTCAGACTGTGACAGGCTAATTAATGAACTGCTATTTTCACCTATAAAAATATGCTAAGTTGAAGAGAGTTGCGTATGCCTGCACATGTAGAGTACTAAATAGCAAGGCGCCTTGGGCTTAATTAATAGACAATAGTAAATTGTGTGTGTTTCCTCTATTTTGCACTAAAATAGTCTACTGAAAATGAAAGCATGAGAATAACTTGGTTCCCCACTGCTCAGAAGTACTCAGAAGTACTAGAAGATTTGGCTAGATTCCTGTCTGATCCATTTTCCACTATTTTTGGTCCCTCCTATACGTGTGTTGTAGTGGGGCAGAATTACAATGAAGTAGTAATTTGGCAAAAAACAAGGTCCTAATTTATTAAAAATCAGCCAAACTCTTTAGAACTAAACCAACTAAATATGTTATCATGCTTTCTGACCTTCCTCTAAATTTGGTATTTTCTGGATCCATGAGAGTATGCACAGCCTTCATATATGACAGAATGACACACGCTTTGTGCAGATTTGAATATAAACACAACTACTCTCTATTGTTCTGTTTGTGTGATGAACAGCAAAGCATGTTTGTGTCACAACGTAAAAGAAAAAACGCCAATGTGGGACACTGAACTATCCATCTCAGCAAAAATACCTATTTACTGCTGGCAAATTGCTCTTACAGACACTGTCTATGATTATTTATCAAGCGAACCTCTGCAACTGACATTTTGCAAGTGAATATATCATCTTTTATCACATCTCTCCACAAAAAACTAAGCTTGCTTCTTGAGTGGAAAAGAACTTTAACTACAAATCACACCACTTCTGCTTCTGTCATTTTCACTGATAACACGTGTTTGAATTTGTAGCTGAAATTTTTAAGGAACCTAAAAGAGCCGCTATATTTTGTGTCTAGTGTCTGTTTTCTTTTACTGGTGGCTCTGCCTATCTGACAATAAAAGAATGATAATGAATATCTATTTTTGTAATTTACACAGTACACAGGGCCACTCCTTCAAGTGAGCGGGGCGCAGAACTATATTGATGACAATGTGGTTTGAACTAATAGCCTTTTAAAATGAGCTATTGATCCTTCCTGGTAATTATTCTTAAAAGGAACCTTGTCTGAGTGACTTGACACAAATCACATTTGGTAGTGTAAATGTGTAGGCTAAAAGTGTGTAGGCATGGTTGGCAGAGATTGAGTAGGTGCTTTTAAAATCTGATCTATCTTGTTAATCAAGTTTTCTTTCACTTTCTCACAGATGAAATATAGAATTTACGATGATTCAGTCACTTGAAATAGACCTCATTAAGTAAATTATATATTTTTCAGTGACACTGACTTTATTAAACACCCAAAGAAATGAGTAAAGGTTTATCATCAAATACATTGTACGCATTTGGTCTCCATACTATAAATCTATACACATGGATAAATTAAAGGAGAAAATCTGAATAAAAGAGTGGAGAAACATTTAAAATGGAGACGCTTCCATGCAGCAAGGCTCAAAGAAAGGTTTGGTGAGTATGAAAATGATGTGAATAAAAAGCTACGGCTATTTTGGACCACACAATGCTATCTACCACCATCTCCATAAAACCAAATGTTACAATATAACCTTTAAATCTATTTAGTTATGTCTGTGATTGACCTTGCTCTCAATGAGATTGCCTGATTAAATACATGTGGCATATATAAATGTGGGAATATCTTGTGGAGGATTCCAAAGATTTGGTGAGTAGCACTGAAGCTGTTCCGGATTAATTTGTGAAATGCGACCTCAGTCTGGATAGTCACATCGGAATTCATGCAACTCTGACGTCACTCTATAGCGTCAGTCGTCAAAATTCAGCGCTAGTGGAAGTAGCAGGCATCACGCCACAAAAATCAAAATTTGGCTTTCTTTCTACTCGTCCTTTATTTTGTATGCTATATTGATGGTGTATGCAACAGAATCAGTGTGGAAACCTGGTTTAATTTGGGTTGCATGGAAGGTAAAATACCATGAAAAGGAAATCAAAACTGTAATGACAAATGCACTTTTGCATGTTCATGCTGTAAATTCACTGTGTGTATTTGTATTTTACAATATTTTTATAATATTAAATATTTTCTGCTTTTGCATCTTATATAGAGGCTCTTCAAATGTGGAATCTGGAATAATGTGACAAAAAAGTGAATGCAAAAAATGAAAAATGAAATTGTCCCATTTGGGAATATTGATTTTCAGATGCATGACGACTCAATTTTGTGTACTGTGGGCACCAATATGTGAGACTTAAGATCCGACACACATATTCTCAAACATCCCTGAGATGAACATCAATAAAAAAGTCTCACCTTCCACTCCACTTATACACTTGACACGGTCACGAACCTCCACATTGTATCCCTCAAACGACATGAAGACTCCATTGGGGTGGTAGGGCTCACGTTGTGTGTAAACCTTTGAATAGCTGTGCTGGAACTCAAACCGATCATAGCCGTCGTACTGCACTACTTTGCCGTAAACCTCAAAATATTTTTCCATCCAGCTGAAGGGCAGATAGATATCGCTGCCTTCTCGCCGGCCTTTGATAGTAGACTCATCATTGATCAGGCAGTCAATTTCTTCATACTTGTTGCCTCCAACAACCCCAACAACAGGCGGGGGCTCTGGAGGCTGTGGAGGGTGTTGCTGGCTGCTGATGCTAGCATCCCCCACCTTGGGACTTGGAACCACCAAGGCAGCTCGGGGCAGGAAGCGCAGGGAGGTGTCACTGGAGCAGCGGTTCCATAGCAACACAGTGATGAGTGTGAAGAGGGCGCAGATAACAATGAGGGTCTTGTAGTTCACCCGAGCAGCCAGGCAGCGCATGATCACAACTTGCCTGCATGACACAGACACAAACACAAAGGGTACATTACAAGCATGTATGATTAATAATTTGGAGAGAAACCAATAAGAATTCATCTGGTATCAGCTTATGAAGAAAATGCCACACCTCTCAGCACTGCAGACTGGCAGCCTGTTGTGAAAAACAATATAACAGCCTTGGTTTTTAAAAGCCCATCAGACAGTATTGCCTCATCATATCCTACTGAAACACTGTTGTTAGAGAGCATAATGTGAAAAAGGTGCAAATCTAAATACAGTGAAATAAATTCAGTGCATATCACCTAATGCAATTTATATAGCAGTGAGTACATTTAAATGTATGCATGAGACCCAGTTACTGGGAGAAATCAGGTTACACATCGTAGGACACTTTATATGAACTTGGGGCGGCGCGGTGATGCAATGGTTTGCACTGTCGCCTCACAGCAAGAAGGCCGCGGGTTCAAACCCCGGTTGCCCTGGCCTTTCTGTGTGGAGTTTGCATGTTCTCCCTGTGGCCGCGTGGGTTCTCTACGGGTGCCCCGGCTTCCCCTAACTGGACTAGGTTGATTACTAAATTGTCCTGAGGTGTGAGTGTGTGCATGACTGGTTGTTTGTCTATATGTGGCCCTGCGATGTATCGGCAACCTGTCCAGGGTGTACCCTGGGACTGGCTCCAGCTCCCCCAGCGACCCTGTACGCAGGATAAGTTTGACAATGGATGGATGGATTTTATATGAACTTAATGCAATATCTGGCTCCGCATGCGGAAGGTCAGTAATAAAATTTCTCATCTACCCAACTTGGAGCCATGGCTTTAAAAGACACTTTTTCTTTTTGTCTGAGCATTTGGACTGAGTGCAAAAATGTGTCTGAATTTTACAAATAGTGTAAAGATTAGCAGTGAAAACTGACTTATGTAGATTACTAAAGGCTAACTTTTAAATAGCTGACTGTAACCTGGTTTCTTAAGGGCATATAAATGCACTGAGAAAAATAACTCATCTGCTTTCTACATGAGAACACTGTTAAGGATCAGTATTATCCAGTGATTCTCTCATTCTTTCACCAAACACTACATAAACCAGAGAGAATGCTGCTTAGAACAACTTTCCCAAAATAGATGACAACTTGTAATTTTTGTCGAACACACATTTCTTCTCACTTTTGTTAGGGGAGGAGAATGTCTAGCTGTAAATGAGGTAGAAGAACAGGAGGACAGAGTTGGTAAATGTAGATTCTGTTCACTCCTCACAAACCCAAATACATTGTCATTGCACATGCAAAATGGCAGGTTAGTGAACAATAAGAAGTGCAGTATTCTGCTGTGGTTGCCAGTGTGAACATGTGGGTTTCATTTAACTGGCAAACAAACACTTTGTGCATTAAGTTTACTTCTTGTTTTGGGTATTCAAGTCATTTCTGCTCCTCATTACAACTCACAAAGCCCTAGCACATCTGCACATAGTGGAATAATCCAATATTTTGGGTAATATGTTTATTTTCTTTCTTGCTGAGAGTCTGGTGAGGACCCATCCACACTACTCCGTTTTAGTTTACAAACAGAGAATCAAAACGAATACGATCTCTGTCCACAGCAAAGTTTTAGCTGCGTTTTAGCGTTGATCTCAGTCTACATTAAAACGCCTGAAAACGCACTAGGGCCCGTTCAGGTACATTGGGCATACGCGCTAGTGTAAACATGAAGCAGATGCTCTATTCCGTAGTTACAGAAGATTTGGCAAAAGAAAATAAACACAGATGAAGCATCAGACCATTTTTTATGCATGCACCAATAAGTAGCTGAGACTGTTAATGAATGTAACATGGGAGTGTGGCAACGGAAAACAGACTGGGAGTCGTTGCAAAGTAAACGGCGACATGCACAGTACAAGTGTAGGGAAATAAGTGCTATTTGCACCGTACATAGGGCCTAATATTTTAATAAAAATACAATGTCAAAAACCCGGTCAGTAGCATCGTGTTTCTGCTTTGGTGAGGTGAGCGGCTGCGTCATCGTTTCTAAAGTCCTCCGTTTTGGCCATCTTCATTAAAACGCCCTCCGGAGTTTTGAAACGCAAAATGGGGTCAGGAACGCTTCCAAACTTCTCCGTTTTAGGTCTTCGTTTTCGTTGTTTTTGTCTGGACGGGAGGTGCAAACATACCAAAAGGTCTCTATTTTGATTAAAAAATGCAGTAGTGTGGATGGGGCCTAAAGCTCACTAATTAACAGTTGTAACAAAGAGTAAAAACTATCGGGGCTCATGTTTTTTAATCTAACTAAGAAAACGATACGCATATTTCCCATATGCATATGTCAAAAATTTCCGTTAAACAAATATTCCTCAAGATGTAGTGGTAAGGCAAATCATATCTCCCGCTGGCCTCCCATCAGTGCCTAACAGACACATCTAAAGTTCATTGTTAAGATTGTTTTGTTTAATTTTAGAGCATTGCATGACATGGTAGCTGTTTTTATCTCTGACATGCTCAGCCCATATTGCAGGGGTCAGCAAATAAGTGTCTAACTTCGGGCCAAATGTTTTTCAAGCCGTTACACAGCGGGCCTGAATATTATTTCAGTCAAATTATTTCAAACCCTTGGCTACTCATGTAGACATTTAGCTCAGTTGGTAGAGTGCAGAGCTCCCGTCGGGAGAGTTGTACGATTGATCCCAAAATTCTGTAGACTTTTTTTCTCCCTTGTTAAACGAATTGATTAGCCTATAAGGACAATTTTTCACATGCACACATTAAAGCATGTGGTGCAGCGCGTGTGCATCCCGGGGTTTGATTCGCATTCATAAACCTGTGGACACTATTTCCCTGAGGAAATTCAGGGGAATACAATCCCACATTTGCAGACGGCTTCTTCATAGGCGTGTCAAGTAAGCCAGAGACTCTCTCGAACGTCCTTCAGAACAATTTAAAGTAAAAGCTTTCAATGAACGCACCATGAAGCAAAAATGTTCTCACACTTTTATTTTGGAGGCACAATCATTTAAGAGGAAGTGATTATGTGAGTAACTATTGCAGTCATGACAGAGATCTATTTCAGCGTCAGTCGCTATCAATTTATTCATTTTTTATTTTTTTGCTATCAAAGCAATCTGGCCACGGGCCAGATATTATTGCTGGCGGGTCAGTGCTGGCCTGCGGGCCGCCTATTGCCAACCACTGCCATATTGCATTTTAAAGTAATTTAGATAATCTGCTAAATTACTCTTACAAAAGGTTATCGCTCACAATTAAACTGTGTATTGACATTTCGAAATTGAGTCTTAAGAAACATTTCCTGTATTACATTACATTTATATCAGAATGTTCTGATCTATTTTCATTATAATTGTCGAGATGTATTTTTAACTTCCCTGTATAACACTTTGGTCAACATTTATTTTTAAAGTGACCGGACTTGCTCACAGTAAACAACATTTGAGATTGTATAAACTGCCATTTTATTTATAGGTTTGCTGATGGCCTAATTCTATATGAATGGAGGCGTCAAACAATGCACCAAGCAAATCAGGCATTTTCACCAAGCCAGCGAAAATCAATACACATACTGAGGTCTCCTCCTCTACACTAATTACAGTTTACTGCTTGTGGAATTTACAATTACAGTGACAACAGAGTTAGGTCCTCTGATGACACAGGAAGGAGAGGAGGAAAATCATCACTCCCCAAGTTCATTTCAATATCTCAGCTTAAACTAGTCACTACTAAAAGGTCAGCTCAATTAATGTGCAGTAATTGGACAGCAGTAATGTGCTACAGCATTGCAGAGTGAAAAATTGTGCCAGAGGGATCTTGGACAAAATTAATGTTGTTAATGAGTCTTAAAAATTAGGAAGGTGGACTTCCAGAGTGCTATCTCCGCTTAACAAGCAAATGTTGAGGAAGTGCAAGTTGTAGAGGATGAAGAATGGGCTCTAAAAAAATCTTATAAAAAAAGTCAAACACTGAATTTAAGCTCTGCTTGTGTAATGAAGGGGTTGAGATGTGTTTGCTCCATTAGGCACAGAACATCTTTTTACTCAAACACACAACTGAATCATTTTCATTCCACAAGAAATAGTTCTTATTAGCTCTAGTTTAAAACTTTTTGATGCTGTCATGTAGCCAATGGTTTAAAGAAAAGCTTTGGTCTATCTCTGTGCCTGATAAATTATGGCCACAAATAAAAACTATCGTTTTGTATTGATATCTAGAGAAATGCCAACCTGGTAATGGGCCAGTGGATAAGACACATGCCTTTGGGGTGAGAGGCATGTATAGCAATTGCAATTGTAAGTTGCTCTGGATAAAACAGTCAGCTAAATGAATAAATGTAAATGGTGCAAGATGGTGAAAGACTGGACTGACGTAAACTCTGACAATGCTGAAAATGTGAGGCAGAAGGCCTGGGGACTGCAATGTGAAAGATAAGTATGTCCGACCCTGTCAAGGAACTATAAATAATTTGCTCTTTTATAGTGATCCATCGCTAATGTTGAGTTCAGACTCAAGGTGGATAGACATGGGCTTAAGCACTGCAGCATGGAGAGCATCCTAATGCCTCATGCTGACTGAGATGATTCGTTTCAAGCCAAGTCCCAGTTTCCTGAACATAATTTAAACCCTGATGCAGCAACAGTGGCAGTGATTAACTCCTCCAGTGTGCTGAAAGAGGAGTTAATGTAAGCAAATTACAAGATGCTGTTTGTTTATGGATCAGAAATCATGAACGTTCTGATATAGATTATATCAAACTCTGCCCCAACCACATTTGACAAAAAATAAGCAGTTCGTCAATTGCTGTGTGGTTGAAAGTAGTTTTAGAGGTTGAAAACCAACCAGAAAATAACTGGACATTTCTTGTAAAAAACAACAAGAGGCAGGAGAGAGAGAAAAGGATTTAGAGGGAAGATAGTTTAGCTTACCTGATTTCACAAACTACAAACTGAAACTTGGTCCTATATTTCATCAGAATAAATTCAAGATTGAAAAAGAATGACGAGATGACACAATACGCTTTTCAAATTTCACTTGTCAGAGGACTGATATATTTGGCAACTCTTCTTGCAAATATCTTTTCTTATGACAAATCTCATTTAAGACACAGTCAAAAGAACTTGCAAAACAGGGGCTAAATCCTCTCACTGCAAGATGCTGACAAGGCCGAGTCAAAAGGAGGCCAACTCAAACCTGACCTAAACCAATCCTGTCTGTAAATGGGTCCTGGCTCTTTATCAGCAAGTTAAATGCAGCCTGAGCTTGGCCGAATACCTCTTTTCTGTTTTTACATAACCATATTACTTCATGTTCTACATAAGACTTAATGCTGTTTATGGTGGAAAACACACTTCTCCCATCTCTCTAAGTTCAATTAAACTTTTTGGAAATTCACATAAAGAGTAATAAAAGTCTTTTTCCATTTCCTCTCAACGTTTCCACTGAACAATATAATGTAATAATGTTGTCAGTGTCCTCTTGACTGTGTTTCCTCAAATGAACATGTTAGTTAAATTGTATCTGCTGTGGTGCACAAGTTAATTAAGAGATAACATTTGGCTAGTTGCTTAAAAAGTAGCTGCTTTGTCTCAGGTGTATTTTGACTCAAGTTCCCTTGCATCTATTAGGAGTTTGTTCACAGCAGAAAAACACCAGCAATGTTGGTTGTTTATTCGAAAGCTTACAATGACTTATGTTGAGATTTTCCTAACAAGTTGTTCGAATAATGACTGTTCTCGCTCAGTAGCAAAGACAGAAGTTATGTTTTACTGTTACACAACCACAAAATCTGTTAGGGAGGAGGTCAGAGTGGATAGTTGGGTACAAAGAATGTGAATTCAGCACCACACTGCAGTTTGTGTTGTGGAGTGAAACTCCATCAAACATTAATCATAGAGGAAGAAGATCCGAAAAAGCTTTTAAGAGTAATTTTTGGAGCAGTCACATGCATCCTTTTTTGGTCATTTTGGTATGAGGACTTATTTATAAAGATATGGATGGACCTTTGTGTAATCCACTAGAGCAGCTCAACTGAGGAAGTGCTGCATAGATAGGATCCCTTTGTTATGTTTTGATCTGGAAGGAAAGCTACACTGACATGAAATTTATAAAAAAGACAGATGCAACTGGACAGGAGGTGAAAGACAATCCTGTTTGAGGATAAAAGCCTCCCATGCTTGACAGATTAAGGAAAACAACAATAAAAAACAAAAGCTGCTTTTCAGTTTACATGCTCCCAGTGTCCCGGCTCAGGAAATTGAAAAGTGCCTGAAATAGCAGGCACAGACTTGTTGAGACTTTACATTTCTATGGGATGGAATCATTCTTTGTAAATAGCTAAATGATCAAACTTGGCTGTATGTATGCACAGCGGAGAAAGGAACGAGGAAAGGTTGTGTCATATTGCTTCTATCGTTTAGTTTTTTTTTGTAAATCAAACCCAGTTCCCCATGGGCTCTGGGGACAATGCTCTGCCAAATACTTTCTTGAGTGAAACTGATCACAGAAATGTGTGATCTTTAGTAATAAAAAAGCCCACATTGTCAATATTTGTGTGTTACAATAATGTTGACTAAACAGAACTAACTATAACAATATCTTAAAATCTATCACTGACCTCTTGATAGAAAAGTGGAGACGTGTGACCTTATCAAGTGCATCTTAAGTAATTTCTCCTCACTCGAGATAAGCACATTCTTGTATAGTTAGTTGGGTCCACTTAATTACTTAATCCCTATATAAAGAAAAGATCCATTTACAATTAGCACAAACACACATTTCCAGGCTCTGTGTGGTGCTAGGTTTAGCTTAACACAAAGACAAGATCAAGGGGAAAGGGAAGTAATTATCAAAGTAACCTTTATCAATAGAAAATGGTCCAAATTAGCTATATACTGTAGCTATTTGGAAATATATTACACAACTGGCAATATATTAAACTAACAACTTTGTTAGTTTATTATCACATGAAACTAAACATTGAGTTTTGAACTGCTGGCCAGACAAAACAAGACATTAGAAGTTGTCACCTGGGGCTGGGATCAACATTTTTCCCCTGTTCTCTGATATTTTGTAGACTAAACAGTCAGTTGGGAAAATGATCACAAGATTCACCCATAATGACAACAGTCATTAGTTGCGGCCCTGGTGGTATAATTAACAGCAATAATTAAAAAAAAAGGACAAATTATTCATCAGGGCATTGAACACGGGCATTAAATTAACAAATAACTAAATACAAAACGGTCCACTTTAATTATGATAACAATGGCAAACTGCTGGCAAGTCACATATGACTTGGTAAAAGCTTAATGATCTGTGACTGACAAGTCCTACATGAAATTGCTGATAGCTCCTAACTGTAGCTGAGCAGACATCGGCTTTACAAACTGACAGGAAATGCAACTTCACAGTGTTGAATTGCCAGGATGCTCATATGTTCCATAATACACAGCTATCTTGTTTTTTTCTGAAGATCAAATGTTTTAGACTTTGATTGTGGTCATTTGCCTTTGAACTGTGATGGACTGTAATAAACGAGGGATGCCCTGATGGTTGCTTTATCAAATGCAGCAAGAGATCACTTGGTTTAAACAGCAGGTATTAATTCTGTTTGACATAGATAACAACTACACCTTTTTCTTAAACATCCAAATATTTTGTCTTTATCCCCAAAATCTCCAGTAACAAAGCTGGGAAAATTTGATCAGACACCTAACATTTTGCTCATTTGTTATTGATGAGAGAGGGTTAGGTGTCATGAAATTAAATCTTTTCAACAATGAAAAAAACCTTACGACTTTGTTAAATGCACTTCAAGTCAAACTCGCTGCCAATCTCTGTCCTGGTCCCCAGTGCAGAATGAACAACATTTACAACATGTCAAAACTGCTGCAGCAGTGAGCATAGGGATGGGTGAATAGAGTAGTTTTTCTTCTCCTGCTGTCCTCTGGCGTAAATATCACAAGCAGTCATCACAGCAATAAAAGCGAGTGCTCGTGAGCCACCCTTGGGGAACTATGGGAGCTGAAGCCCGGCGTATGCGTGAGATGCAGGTGTTGTAGCCCTAACTAAACTCCTGACATTTTCACTGCTCTCTTCCACGGGTGAAGTAAGGTAGAGACTTGACATTCCCTGTAAATGCTGAGCCTATGCTAAAGTTGTGAGGCATGTTAGCTCCTGTGGAGCTGGGATGGAGTGTGTGTGTGTGCGTCTGTGTATGCATATGTACTGTGGGTGTACATATGATTAAGATACTATGAAGGCATCACGGTGAATTCAAAGCAACACCTGACAGGGGAAAAAAATAACTTGCATCTTTATCCCACAACTATTTAGTATGTGAGAAGAGTTACAATAAATCTCTTCTTCATCCCGCTGCAACACTTACATTCTAGTACAATTATACACTAAGTTATTGAAAGAAATTATTCAAAGTGTTCTTCAACAGACTGATCATGAGAACACAAAAATAAATTTCATAAAAAGGTTCGTAAACTACAAGCTTGAGTAACAAATATCAAAGCTGGCACTGATCTGATGTCAGTTATTGAGAGAGTTTCGCTGCTCGGACCCTTAATGACTTTAGTATCTACCAAAAGCAATTTCCACAATTATATTTTGTTATCTTTTTTTTTTTTCAGGTATGGTAAGAATAAGCTCACAGGAAGAATGCCAAGCTTGTGACACGATGAAATCTGCAGTAGCTGTCTCTCTATTCTTTGTGTTCTTTGTGACCAGTTGATGGTTTCAAAATACAACAAATAACTAGTCAAATATAAATAAGCTAAATAAATGTATTGTCAAGAGATTTTTTCAGAGATTAAAAAAAGGGTTGTATCTGGGTGTGTTTTCAAAGTCCAGTAGTTTCTATTCATGCATACACACACACAAGTAACTGTGTTATACAAGCTAATGAACCCATAGGTAGTTCAAAGAGCTCTGTCTTTCCTTATGCTATCAAAGATGGTAGAGTGATGACAACAGGGATGTAGGGCTTGGGGGAATTTGTAACAACTAAGCTTAATAATGTCATCATCATATAAGGAAGGCCAGGACACATACAGTGAATATAAGCTTAAGTAGAAAATGTACAATTTAAATTTGTCCATATAATGAAATCTTGGCATGTAGAAAGGTTGTACTGCATAATACAGATTGTATTTCACAAGCAGGAAGTATTTAAAAAAAAACAAAAAAAAACACTCATGAACAAAATATCAAAATATCATTTAGAGGTCAAAATGACGTCTAAATGATAACTTTTCTTCTGTGTATGCTAATTATGGCGGACCTTGAACGTGAATATATGTTGCCCTGAATCCAGGACTGCAATGACATCGATACTGACCTCTAATCCATTCACAAAGAAACGGCCAACAGGCTGGACATCCTGTCGACACTCACCACCGAGTCTTTCCACAACTGGTTCTTCCGGTACTTTCTGCCTGCAGTTTCCTCCGCACCTATACACAACAGAGGAGAAAGTGGAATTCAATTATTGTGGCTTAAAGTTATCTATAAAAAAGGTACATAAAACAGCCATATGTACCTATGCCTCATCCTCACAAGTTGCATGTTCATGAGTTGGGAGCTGCTGAGTTGAGGAGTCATTTTCTCTTAGATTTTTTCATTTTAATACATTTTAGTCTAAAGAGGTAAAACTATACTGTTAGTTCACAAGGAACAGAAGATAATAGTCTAAAAATTAAACATTTGTAGCAGAATTTGCGTTTTATTATTTTCTACCCTATCTTGCAACCCCTAGATTCCCCTTGTGACTCCTTCCATCAATTTCAAATACCAGGTTGAGTCACAGCAGGGTGGAGAATGGCAGGTTTGTTCTAGGTTTATCCCAGCATACAGTGGGGGAAAGTTTGAAATAGTGAACAGGTTGCTGGTCCATCATATGTTAAATAATCACATGGCTGACATGTTTTATTAGTTATAGTTTCTGATCAGTTAATAATCATACAGAATGATAAATTCCTCAGTACTTTGACAATCTTGGTCTAAACAGGCTGCACATTCTTCACATGAAATCATTTAACAGGCTAAATGTTTCTGGAGGTAAATTATGATTGATTGTTCCTGCATGCTAAGCAGCTTTTCAATAAATTTTTTTCAACGGGAAACAAAATTATTAATGGTTGTAATTATTTTTCAATGTGGCAAATTACAACCTTAAATCAGTGCTCTATAGACTTTGACACTGATGCTCTATGAATTAAGACAAGGAAACAAACACATATTTGTATTAGCAGCCATGATGAATTTATTGGCTTTCTGACAGCAGGGTCATTAATGTACAATCAATCCATCAGTGCAAATATGCAGAGATTGACATGGATACTTTACTCTGCAATTAATCTCACCAACGTATTTCTATCCCTGCTGAAAAAGGCTGTTAAACTAATGAAGGTGCTAAATCGCCACATCAACTACAGCATATTGATCTTTTTCTGAATTGTGCTTATTGACAAAGCATTTAAAAGAGATATTATAGAAATTAAACTAGCTGGGCTCCTTCTGTCATTGCACGGCCCACTGCAGTTTTGCAATGCTTTAAGAGACGATAGACAGAGAGCGCCAAGAATAAGATGAGGAGAAACAGACAAAACAACAGGAACATCTTTTAATACAATGCAATCCAATTAAGAAAAAGTCAAAGCCTCATTAGTTAATCCCAAATCAATATCTGAAACTTAATGTTGTTCTTCAGGGTGTTCTGCCTCAAAGAAGACAGATGTGAAGAATGTAACAGTGCTGATGACAAAACTCTTTCCAGCCTATTGTCCATTATTATATTATAGATTTAGTGTACCCCAATATGTTATATTATATTCTAATGAATTATTTCTAAGATTACGTTCTGATAACAAAAAGGGGGGAGAGTGTGTTTGTTAGTAACCTGCCTTCTTCCGAATGATGGCACATGTTGTACCCAGCCAGAGTGAAAAGGAAGTAGAAATGTCAGCAGTCTTAATCAATATTCCCTGGCTACAGTATGGGCGTACTGATGCTTTTTTGAGGCAGGTGTGCTGCAGGCAGATGGTGAGAAGTAGAAAATGAGAGTAAACGTCAGCCTAGAGAGGCTCATTCTTCCTGGAGCTTATCCTGCACCACTCCTGCTATCTTGGCACAATTTCATTGTAGATATCTCCTCTTTCTGAACATCTGAATATAGATCTTGCTTAAACTCACTTATATACAGAAGCCAAAATCAGATGGTCAAGAATAACATACCTACCTATAAAAGGTATGTGTAGACATACAAAATAACACGCATCTGTGTAAATTCAGAAAGGACCATCACACAGGCAGTGCACTGCTATCTGCTTTTCACTAAACACTTAGAGAAGTCGCAGAGGCTGAGTGTGTAGAAGTGCCATCAGGGTTATCGATTAGAAATCTCTCACAAAATAAAAAATGCCTACTTGTGGCTATTTGTGGATTTCAGCATATTTTTTCCTGATCATATATATAAAAGAGTGTCAATACGTATAAAATAAAAATAAGTTACCCCCTCAGTGTGTTGTGTATGCATTGTGTGTATGTATTTAATAAATGAGGTGACCCTTTAGATATCATATACTAACTACATTGACAATAAGATGTAATGCATCAGGATCTGCCTGATTTAGTTCAGCAGGTGATTCATTTCAAACTCTGCTAACTAATGTCCTGGAGGAAACCCTGAACATATTTAATCTTTTAAAACAGTTTAAAATACTGAATTTGAAAATTTGGTCTAGTTTTACTAAAACATTTTTTCCCCCTTATCTTAAAAAAAGTTTATACAAAAATGGGTGTTGCCAAAAATAAAAAAGCAAAAAGGAGTTGATGGACTATGTTGTAGTAATTAATCACTACAGCAGAAAACAAAACAACATATTTGCTAATACAACAAAAGACATTGCAGTTACATAAGACTGGATGATGAAGAGCTTCTATTTCAAGAGATTTTTAAATTTGAATGTCTAAGAAGTTTAATTTCTAAAGTTGAAGTATGAGTTATAGAAATAATCTCTTAAGGATGTGTAATCAAGGGCGGTGAAAGCCAAGAACTCGAGCTCCTCTTCAAGGTGGCTTAGTATGTGGCTCTCAAGGCTTAGCAATGCGCTGACACCATTTTAGCCTTTACAAATTGTCTCATTTCATCGACCTTTCTTAAGCAAGGAGTTGACACCTCGCGTATGAATCATGAAGATCAACTTTATGGCTGTTTCCTGTGAATACATTTTGAACATTAAGCTGAGAACATTTCTTTTACGGCAGTTTGACTGAGAACGATATTAGGCTATTCATTATTTTAGTCGCTCCTCATTTGCTGCCATCCTGACACAAGCAGCCATCTATTAGGACTTGTAGTCTGGGTAAAAAGAGAGATGAAGACCCATCTGTTGGGCATTCATAATACATCCATTTTCTCTGGGGAACCAATGGCTGGCCAAACATTGAATGATGGCACCAATAGTGCCCCCATGGTGCCATTGGTCATTGACCATCTGATGCCCAGAGCAATATCCAAGAATTCTGAGTCTGCAAAGTGAAGAGCTCGTTTAATTGAGATTTTTGCTTGCAGCGCAGGAGCGAACTGATTAAATGTGATCACTTCTTATTAGACATTTCATCCACTCTGCCTCGGCATGGTCACACACACAAACTGGAGGCATTGTGATCCACACATTTTCAGATTCAATACAACTGTCAGTTTTAAAGGCATCATTAGAATTTGAGTTTAAGTTGGGAAATTAGCTCAAGCAAACAGCCAAATGCTGGTAATATTAAAGAGGCAGGCAGATTTCAGACACAAAATGAGTTGAGTTACTATGAACATTTAACTGTTAGTAGCTGGATGGATGACATTTTAAAAAGTTAATTTCCCATTCCAATCTGTAGACACCCCTCATCTCCACCACAAACACACTTTAAATAGTCTAGTTTAAAATGTTTCAAAATAGTGAATTAATAAAAATGTACAATTTCTCCAACCCAAGTGGAATGTCTTCACTTTGCTTTTAAAGATAATAAATTAACTGCTGTTTGACAAAGAATTACTTTGCATTTTTTCTTGAAAACATCACCTAAACAATGAATCTGTTATCAGAATCTATGCCACGTCATAACCAGTTGTGTGGTCCACTCTGTTGTGTGTGTGTGTACTTATATAGAAAAATAACAAAGCTACATTTAGAAGATTTAATTTGTCATTGGAGACAAAACAAAAAGTGTCTCTTTTCAGGCTAATTTATATTCATTCATTCATTCATTCATTCATGTTTTATACCAAAGGTTAAAATATGCACTCCTTGACATCTTATAAACTGCAATGAAAGAATACAATACTTCTATGTTAACACTGGTCTAATTAAATCAAAGAAATTTACATAGACCAAAAATCAAAACAAAGATCTGAAGAGCCCCAATCACCGCTTTACGAACATCTTATCACGGCTAATTTAATTTAATTTTTTTTTTTTTTTTTAACCAGAGTTCAATTATTGAGCACACTTTAAAAGACACAAACCTGGAGGCTCAAGCTAGCCACTAATGCTAGGGATATTTCACCCAAAGCATGGGCCCCATGCCAACCTCTCACAACTCTCAAAACATTAGGGTAATTTTCACACTGGATTTGTGGGAACAAAGAGGGTTTCAGTGAGCATGCATCACATGCTGAGAGATGCGTTGTGGTTGTCACAAGTGTTCAGCAATATAGACAGTAAATTCTGATGTTATTTAGTGGTGCTTTGCATATATTTAGGGGGTCTGTTGCTCCCTTTTTGTGTCTGTGAAGAAATGTGGGTCTGTTGCAGAGACTTACATCCAGACTGGGTGCAGCTGTTCACCCACGGTTTGCTCTCTTCTTTCCCATGCAGAAACAATTTTCCATTTTGAATTCCCTAAATAATTACAGACTTCCACACCCGTAGCATCGTAAGTTAGTTACTCTTTAAATAAACATCCGCTCTAAGCTACTTTTTTCAGTAATAAGATCACAGTAATATCTGTGTTCGAGTGACACAGCAAAAGGCAACAAGCACAAACAGGCTCTGTGGGAGGCAGGTGGAGTCACTGCACAAACAGTTCAAAAACAGAGAAACTGGAGAGCCACTCCTGCTTTGCACTCCAACACTAAACTGAAGAAACGGGATGAGAGGATCAGACTTGGAGTGGGAGGCAGCAAAGGCAAGCTTGCAAGAGGAAGAGGATGAAAGTAAATAAGAGTTTGGAAGTTTTTGGAAGCTGAGTAAATACCCTTGGTGCCTGTCAAGACTCTGTGGTGCTCTCTGCAGTGAACTCTGCTTTCATGTTTCAGGGCAAAAGCTGGCGATGGAAATACTATACCATCATATTCCAGCAATAAGTCCCAGAAGCAGCAAATAAATATACACAACTTTAGAAACAGCAATAAACCAGTTAAGGCACAGGAATTATTCATAATCTCTTGAAGTATACGAAAGCTGAAACTGTAACTTACACACCAGTAGTGTCCACAAGACACTTTATTTACCACATTTATTTTGCTGCTAGCCTAGATTTGAATCTCATCATGTCATGTTTGGTTTTACCTTGTTTTTGTAATGGAGTAGAGTTGCAAATAACAATTATTTTAATTACTGATAAATTTGCAGAATATTTTCTTGCATAATGGATTAATAGTTTAGTCTAGTTTAGCCCAAGATGAGAAGTCTTCAACTTGCTTGTTTTGTGCGAACAATACTTCAAAAACTAAAGGCATTCCCTTTAGTTACATAAACAGAAAAAAACAACCAAACCCTCAAATTTGAGAAACTGGAACCAGTGAAGTGAGACATTGTTACTGAAACAATTAATCAAAATAGCTGCCAATTATCCATCCATTGTCAAGCGCTTATGCTGCATACAGGGTTGCGGGGGGCTGGAGCCAATCCCAGCTTACATTGGGCAAAAGGCGGGGTACACTGGACAGGTCACCAGTCCATCGCAGGGCCACACATAGACAAACAACCACTCACTCTCACATCCACACCCGAGACACCCATTAATCTAGCCTGCATGTCTTTGGATGGTGGGAGGAAGCCGGAGCACACGGAGAGAGCCCACGCAGACACGGGGAGAACATGCAAACTCCACACAGAAGGGCAGAGCCAACCGGGGTTTGAACCATAGACTGTACATAAGAAATGGACGTAGTCATCGTGACGTCACCCGTTGGTTTGTGGACTGCCGTTTTGAAGCCTCCAGTTTGGCAGAGTTTTTACAAACAGGAAGTGCCTGGAAGTATCGCTATTGGCCGTGTGCGGCGCTAGCTACCTAGCTTAGCTAGCTGCAAATGTAACTCACGTTAACTGTCATTTTAACAGGCTGATAAATTTGTCTAGCGAACAACAGTCTTAAAACTAAATGTAATCACCAGAGAAAGTGAACAGCCGAGTCCTAATAAGCTTTTTCAACGGTGCGGGTTAACTTTACACAGTGTTGAGGGTACGAGTCGGCTCTAGCTTGATTGACAGGTTGCCATGGTAGCGACTTGTCAATCATAGGTAATCCCGCCCTAAAACTTACTCTGCTTTGTGGTCTATTTTAAAATAAATGGGACCATAATTTACTAAATGAACATCATTTTGTATTGAAGAAGACTTGAAACTAGCGAGGAGACCATAAACTCATCAGGAAAGTGTTTACTGGGATAATTATACAGCTGAGAAGTAGGGTCATTTTCCCATTATTTCTAATGGAGCCGGACTTCTTTTTGCAACCAGAAGAGTCG
>JAPMOB010234129.1:304-14256 GCA_029875015.1 Lepomis gibbosus | reverse complement strand
ATGATTTTCGTTCACTTTCGGCGTCATGCACCACCATGCACCTAGAACGCTTTGATGTCGGAAGTCGGAAGTTTCAACTGAGAAATATCCCAGTTACGACCTGTCTCGAACGCGCCATAACGCTCTTTAATACTGAGAAAAGAGGTGGACGCCAATCTCAGAAGGTAAGTTAACGTTAGCCTACAACATCTGTTGTGCCAAATTATGTATCCATCTTACAGGACCTTTTCAGACACTTTGCTGTGCTCTTTGATCAACTGCGGTTATCGCCGCATATTTTTTCCTAACTCACAAGGGATGCTGCTTCTACTAACTGTAATAAAATATCAACATCTCTAAAGTACTCTAAACGTTCATGAAATATTTTGAATCATTTACCCCACAAAGATGGTGCAATTCTCGACAGGCATGTGAAATTCTGCATATCATCTGCTGTCATTCTGTGGGAAACACTGAATATAATATTGAAGATACAGCCTGCTGCTAGATAAACCTTTGATTTTGCTTAAAGATGGCTAACGTTATATGTGGCCAAATTATGGACTAACCTGTCAAAAGTAGCCTATGTGCTGAGGTCACAAATGGGGAAATGGGCTAACGTTAAAAGGAAAATGTCCACGTGACGCTTCTCCTTGTCCATTCCAATGCTCAAAACACTAACTTAACATTATTAGAAATAAACACTGGGCACTAAAGAGGTTACTTTAACTTAACGTTAAGCTATTTTTTCGTTAGCAAGAATACAACTGTACATGCTTCCAACAGTAACGTTAACTTACTTGCTTCCAACAACGGTAACCACGCTAGGTGGGCTTGGTTTGAGATGTTTCTGTTGACATTCTGATGTTAGTCGTGAAAGCTGTCAGATGCCAGACAAGTAACGTTATGGCGCGTTCCTTGACATGGGTAGTCAGAATTTCCGAGTCCAAAGTTCAAAATTAGAAAGGGAAAGCCCCCTTAAGTCCATCTTGGGAAGTAGGCTAGAGAGCAGGGCCGTTAAGATGGCTGTCGGGGTATCAACAGAATGAAAGCTGCAGTAGTTCCACCCAACCTTTTGCGCTGTGGGCACAGGTAAGTAATGAGGTGAGTTTTCAGTAGCCTAAATGTTGAGATTAAGTCTTTCAACCACTATTTGAGCACATTTTATGGCATGAATTGGTTTTCCGTTTCAGTGCTTTATGAAGTTAATTTAGAACAATGTTTGGAACACATTTGAGTGTGTTAAATTAATCTCATTTTTGAAAAGACGAGAAAAAAAGTGAAAAACACTTTTTTTAAAAGTGAGGTGGAAGACCACTTTTTCAGTGCACAAGTCTTTTAATGTGAGAACGCCGACATACAGCTAAGGTGAAAGAATTAAGGCTGATATTTTGATACAGCTTATAAGAATGTTGATGATGGCGCAATGGATAAGACCATGCCTTTGGTGTGAGAGACCAGTGTTCAATCCCCCACTGTGACCCATGTGTCCCTGAGCAAGACACTTAGCCCCTAGTTGCTCCAGAGGTGTGTGACCTCTGACATGTATAGCAATTGTAAGTTGCTTTGTATAAAAGCGTCAGCTAAATGAATAAATGTAATCTAAGAATCAAATCAATGCATTATTGGCTACGCCTGTTCATTTAGGTATTCACACTGTTGGCGACTTTCTGTCTCCATGCATGTGTCAGCTGCAGCTGTATTACTTAGACTTAGTTACAGTTTGCTCTTTGTTTGTAAAATATGACACTTTTAATATGACAGTAGACTTGTTCATATCTGTAATTGGTCATCTGCTGCTAACACCGCCTCTTTTATGTGAACGCGCTCACGGCTTTATTGCACCCTAGGTTGAGTTACTGAGTTGATAACCAGCTTTGTGGTACCGCTTATCCTGACCGCGATTGTTAGGGTTAGTTAAGCCAGACAACTAAAAGATATTCTGGGTATTTTGAACTTGTTTCATGGTATAGGCCCCTGCTGCTGGATAGCAGATTCAATAGGTTTAGACCCTTTCCCCAAATGCTTGACTTTTCATAACATTAATGTGGCCAAATCAGGAGATTAAGTTAACACATTTAGGTCGAGGGTGAGGGGTTGCAACTCAGAAGATAAATAAATAAATGTCATGATGATCTTCCCTTATTGCACATTTGCGTTGTTGTATAGCCTGTAGGCTGTGTGGGAGTCTTCAGGAAGCTGGCCAACTGAGAACATGTTTGACAGACAGTCCTGTGCCTGCGGTTGGTTTGTGGAGGAAACTCAGTGACAGATCAGCTCTGTGCAGAAGGGGAGATCAGTGTTCCTGAACTCTCCGCTTTGGCCTCCAGTAGCCTGGCCTGTGCTTGTCCCACCATGCTTAAGCAGACCAACAACAAAAACACAACACAGTGATCTTTGCAAAACTGGACTTATGCAAATACCAACTGCTTGCAGTGATGAATCCAGTCACCACGCAAAACTTTTATTTAAGGAATCAGTTAATGAAAACACACTGTACATTCTCCTACGATATATTACCATACATTGTGTTAGATTTCATAGCGTTAAAAGTAACTAATAGCTGGTACACTGGCTGTGCATCTGCTCTGTATTAGTAGCATTTTCCAGACAACTGTAACTACATTCGAATAGAAGTCTTTGATATATCTACTTGACCTTTACAAAGAAAATACATACATTAGTTACATTCACATGGCAGTGATAGGCAAACAGTAAAAGACACAGATGGCATGAATGAGGCTGGTTTTAAGTGCTACATTGTATGTCTCTTTCATCCTTTTTAAGTCTGAGAGCTTGAATGTTTATGATCCGCACTGTGTCATTTAAATTTCATCTTCATGAAAATATTTCCTTCTCCATATAGAGCAATGGATAAAAAATAAAGTCCAGCGTTGACACCCCACAGACCCTGTGGTGTTTCAGCAAGTCACATAGCTCCTTATTTGCCACTTCCCCTCAACACTCAGAGAAAATAGTCCAGCATTGTAACTTTTGTAAGAGCACTAGGTACAATGTTGTGTCTTTTTCATGGGAGTGCTTTATAGTGACAGGATGTCAATATTTCCCAAAAGGTCAGTAGCAATAATGTTTCTCCATCCAAGGCCCAGCAATACTCCTCATCTTCTAAAACCTCTGATACCTCCACACACAGTGTCCTTTCACAGTCCTCCATCTATAACTGGGTGGCTTTGGTAGAGCACCTGGTTCTCCTGTCTCTGCGTTGAGAGGCAGGAAGGTGGCAGTAACGTGGCGACCATCCTCGGGACTTCCTCATGGGGCTATGTTGCATGCTAGGGTCTGGGGGGACTGGTAGTCAGGCCTCCTCAGCTGTGGCGTCTATCCCAGCGTAGGTGAAATTCTCAAAGAGAGCCATGTTTACATAGGCCTAGAAGATGGATAGAAACTAGTGATTTAAGCTTTTTAAAAATAATTTGCCAATAATTTGGTATGCCAGAAGTATATTGATTCCATGAGATCCTTAATGCTGAAGCCTTATAATGTGTTCATGTCATATAATATAAACCATAAACATGAACTGGAGGAGTTATGTAGTCAACAAACTGGTGCCAATTGCCTGCAAACTTACCATTTGCAGTTCAGTGTAAATTAGTAAAATCTGAATTATCTGAATTACTATAACCTCTAACCAAAGGGCTAACCATCTTTGAGTAATGTTTAAACACTCCAAAGTGGTAACAACAGGGCATTTTCCTATTCTTCCCTTTCTGCCGACACTGTGTGAATGCAGCATTACCTTCCTTGCCTCCTGCATCCTGTTGAGCTGGACAGAGATTTGGGAGAAGGGGGGTCTCTCATAGGGCCGATCCCTCCAGCACTGCTTCATCAGCTCATAACTAGACAGGGAGAGAAACATTCATGAATACTGTAAAGGAGAGGAGAAGAAAGTCAGAATAAGCTAATCATTAGCTACAAAATGCTGAGTACTTACACCTCATCGTCACAGTTTTTGGGTTTCTCCATCCTGTAGCCTTGTGGCAGTTTTTCATAAAGCTCAGCACATGTCATCCCACAATATGGTGTGCCACCTGACACACACACACACACACACACACACAAACACACACACACACACAAAAAAGGGGAGGGAATGTGTTTATGATTATGATGTGATTGTGAGTCAAGCAATAAGGATAATCACCATCATCCTACCATAAATACAACCGCAGAAACACGAAAATGTAGATATGATATATGATGATATGGTGTGACAAAAAATTGCAAAATTTCTTGATGTTGTCTACTACTACAATTCTTGTTGTGTAAGAGATAGAACTTCTGTTGGCCTGTCAGCTGGTATTTGAGGCTAGGATTGTGTAAATCTGTAAGTGTAAATCTGTAGAGTTAGTAATTTACATAAATGAGAGGAAATGGTAAAGCTCTTGTGTTTAAAAGCTATTGGGTAGAAGTAAGGCTGTATGCTTACTTACCTAAGCTTACAATTTCCCAGAGAAGAACACCAAAAGACCACCTGGGAAAGAAGATGCAAAGACCGAAATGGTAGGAAGGCATAGAAGGAAAATGGGAAGACAATATAAGGATTTCATTAGCAACACCTGAAAATGTCTTGACCTCCTCTGTTGATCATATGTGGGTTAAGGTTAAAAGTTAAAAAAAAGAAGAAATACTTTAAATGTACTATTTTGTCTAGTCCACCTAAAATCAATGCATTTTAAAGCTAAAAATGCTGCTGTTACCTGTAAAACCTTGTGATTGTCATGTTCAATGCATTGCAAATTAAAAAATGCATGACTCTATTTGAATATTTTTATTATTAAATAAATATGCAAGGGATCTGATAAGTAAACACTGAATGTCTCAACAACATGAAACCACCAGCTCTCTTGCTATCTGATTAGCAACTGAATTCACAAGAACACCGCTAGTTTCACATGTTACGATGCGGTGTGAGATAGTTTGATCAGACAATTGTTGTTTGTGCTGTCGGCCTGTCCCTTTGTCCTTGCTTATCACTTTGCTTCTGTGCAGTGTTTCACTTTGTCTCAGATCTTGCTCTCTTGTTTCTCCCTAACAGTCGGTTTCTCTTAACTAATGTTTACAACTCTCTTTGGCCCTACAGGCAGCCTTTACACTTTTTCCGTTAGCTGTCCTAAGCCTCTTCTAACTTGTTCTTTGCTATGTATAAATAGGCTCCAGTTGACAGGCTAACGTATCAGTCTGTCTGCTAAGTTGTACCCAGAGCTTCCTGGTTGTGCTTATCAGTTACACAGCACACCGTTATCACTCCACCAGTGACAGAGGGATGATTTGTTGTTTTCAGGGGGCAGTCATGTGGTGTACATAATCAACTAAAAAAACTTCACTAGAGGCTGAAATAATTTTAAATATTTTAGCTGCTAAAGAAGAAATGAGATGGAATCTATAAGTATCAAGATTGCAGATTATCAGTAAATATCAACCATCCAGGAAGTGTTTGTAAACCACTGAGGCAATGGTTTCAAGTTTGCAACGTCAAAAGCCTGCCACGTCACTCAATATGTGCCAGGTTCTCAGAAATATTTTTGCATTTGGATACAGTGGTTTCAAATACAGACATAATGCTCCAGGTGTTGAACCTCCTGTGATAAACACAGTGAGCTAGCCTACCCTGAAAAACTCCACCTGTTGCAGTGAGTGCAAGAGTTAAAGCCAGGACTTATGTTAGCTGAACAGATGAGCTCACACTGTAACTCACACATCACTCTTGGTCGTATACACACTGTAGTTCAGGGACTCAATGGCCATCCAGCGTACAGGCAGCCTCCCCTGAAAGCCAAACAAATAAAAGAAATAATATAGGCTTAAATCAGTTTGGCAGGTTGTTACTGTTGTGACACAAAGTTGATGATAGAGATGAAATCTAGTTTACAGTACATGGCCTATTCAAGCCATGTAGTACACCTAGTACACTATGCTGCTGTTGATGGTATTTACACATGATTGCCCACTACAGGTCATCTCAGTTATTATCAGAATCTCACATTTGCTGTCTGAGGTAAAAAACAACCCAAACTAGATTTAAACAAAGAAAAGGTTTGGGCTGTTTGATTGCATTTAATTTGACGTGATTCTAGTGAATAACTGTACATCTTGGTAGCAGTAAGTAATTTATCTTAAACATAGGTTATTATAAGTACAGTAGTTTTCACAGTGGTATTCTGATAAAGTAAAAATATATTGCACTGTGGTGTCACATATATATATAATGTACAGAGATCCAACTGGTAACTATCTCACATAAGAAGTTATTTAGTTATTGTTTTCAACATGTGAGAAATGTGAACATTGCAATAACTGTTGTCATAGCATAGCTGCCCTCTGTTGGCTGTGTGTATGACGACAACACTCACCATTGTCTTCTTAACATAAACTTCCTCACCGCGGGACAGGCCAAAGTCTGCTATCTTTGCCACGAGGCTATCCCCAACAAGGACATTCCTGGCTGCCAAATCCCTGTGGATGAACTAGTACCAAGAGAGGAGAGGCATTATGACTATTAATAATACTAGCTCTAATGCATGTATCCTTTACACAGAAACATGATATATAAGACATTATCTATGTTTAAACAGAAGTTACATTTTTGTAGCAAAAAAAATTATTAAAATGATTTCTTTTATTGAATATAGCTTCAACGTGCTGTTCTTATGATGAGACAGTGTACAGTATGTTTGACAGTAAAAAGGCAACGTAGTAAGTGATAATGACAAATCTGAATAATGGAATAGCCCTAATTATTAATTAAGGTTTTTTTTAATTGCTAAAATTTTAAAGTGTTCAGCTTTTTTTACATAATTTATTAAATGCTGTATTAAATATATTACTTTGGAAGAAGAAGTAGTAAGTGTTCATGTAATATTTAGATTTTGTTACAGTATGAAAGTAAGAAATTAATAACTGGTTTAATTACATTATTACACTTCTGCCCCGTTAGAATGCCATATAAATATAATCTGAAGTTATTGAATTGAAACAGTTTGTTATTAAATTCAGTTACATAATCAACATAAACTGTCATGGGGCAACTTGATGAAAAGCATTTTATAAGAAACTTAAAAAAGGTAGTAAAATTTCAAGAAAACGTAGTGATCTACCACGGAAATGTACAAGCAGCCACCCACATACACTCTCCCTTTCCGCCTACCTGTTTGTCACTTAGGTAGTGCATCCCTGTTGCCACGTCTACAGCAAACTGCAGCAGCTGCTGGGAGGTGAGGGTGGAAGCTGTGCCATGTTCCTTTGCAAAAGCAGGATCGGTCTCCAAGACTCTACTCTTCCTCAGGAAGTCAAGAAGGTTACCATAAGGAGCATATTCGATAGCAATGTACAAGTAACCTGGAAAAGTCAGAGATGGAGTAACATTAGAAAGAGAACAGTAATGTATGGAAGCAAATGTGCCATAAAAGTCCCTTTTTTAAGATGTTTGATGTTAATATATCATAAACTCTTTGGGATAATACATAATGTATTTGACATTGCTGCAAAATCTCACAGTGATTAAGGTCACAGCTTACAAACATAAACATTTCATCTTCTATCTGTAAAAGCTGTTAGCATCTCAGCCAGATTCTTAACAATGAGAATGTCTTCTTCTCCACAGCAACTATAACTTTGGCCTTTGCTGGCCTGCCTGCAATAGGCTGGGGAGAGACTGAGTTACAGCTGGTAAGGGGCTTGGCCTTCAACAGTTCTGTCTTGACACAGTCAGAGGTAAACCAGGCATTTCATAAGATCCTCACAGAGCTCAGCCAGATGGTTTAGAATTTGTTAATAGATGAGGACTTCCAGCCAAAGCCTGAGTTCCTACAGGTCATCAGGCATTTGTGCTTGTTGGAAGGGTTTCATGTTTATTTCACCATGACCAGAGAGAGTGCCAACACAATTACTCAATACCGTATGTGGACAGAAAGTATAACAGTGCAATGGACGGACTAGTGAAATAACTGGAACCTAATACGGTTCTGTTCCTTCTCAGCTACAATAGGTTATGTTAATCAGGACATGCTGTGTTTCCTGCAGCCGTGTCTTTCCAAAACAATTTCTTTGCTTAAAATAAAACGGTAAAAGATATTTCCCTCAAACCAGCGAGATAAGCAAAAGAAGGTCAATAAAAGCTGACCTCTTAGAGGATGCTGACTATTTTGTTTTTCAATCTTTATCTTCAATCTGTATCTATCAAATATCTTCTGTTCATTTCCTCCTCCTGTCCTGCCGTTCAGCAGTTCAATGCTGAATTCCTTCTGCACACACCTAATTCTTTCACAATGTTGATATCTGTAGAGTGAATTTGTTCCAGATCTCTGTAAGATGAGAAAGTGTATGAGCTGAAAATAACACCATATATCTACCCCCTTTTTTAAATTATAGACAGATGCTGAATGGATCAAATGAATATAAGCATGAAACTAGAAAACAATCAAGTAGAAAACTCCCAAAATGCCAAAAACAGCAATTGAGTAACAGTTTGTGTTACCATTGCAAGCCAGTGACTTTTATTCTGTTGCAATAAATTACAACAGCTTTTCCCTGAGAGGCAGCACAGGAAGAAGACATGCAAATTGTATGTCAAAGAAATATTACTCTCTGAAAGCATCATGTCTTTCTTCTTGGTCTCTTTCCTCCTTTTATTTTCCCATCTTTACCTTTCAAGCTGATTTCCTCCCTCCCCTCTTGCCCTACCAACCCTTCCTTCCTTCCTTCATCTTTTCCACCAATTTACAATCAGTTTGTGAGTTGAACACAGAGCCAGCCTTTCCATACTGTAAATGGAGTATACACGAGTTAACCTTTCAAATAGTTTTTGTATAAAATTATCACAATTTAAAAACTGAATGTTGTTGCACATGGTGCGCATCATAATAATTTTTAAAAAATCTCCCAAATTAGTTGGTTATAAGGCATGGTAACGAACAGCTAAATCATAAAAGACCAAAACTGCTATGACATACAGGACGGCAGTTGATATGAAAATCAATTTTGAAGGTCTGCAGATTCGAGTGCTATCAGTGGAGAGACACGCAGATTGAGTCAGATGTTTATTTTTCAAGGTTGATTTGGTTTGGTAATATCCTCACTGATTTACTTTCCACGCTAGACTTCCTCACTCATATGCCATCTTTGGTCAAACAAAAGCAATTAAATTATTCAAAGTAGAAGCCATCGGCTGTGGCTGTGGGAAACTGACTTACTCCATGGTAAGAAGTGGGGCCAGGGAAACCTTATACAAATACATAAACACACGACACAGCAGTATGCTTGTGAGGCACGTGGACAAATTAAACAACTGTGCCTTACAATGCTTCTGACGGGCAAGGATTATTTAGATTTGACACATTCTGGTGCTTTCCAGGTACAGATATCAGAGGATCAGATCGGAGTATCTAACCTGTTCCTTTACAGTACATCACCAAATGATGCATGGAATATTCAGTACACACACAATTTATATCACTATGTCTTGAACTTGAAAGCACATCAATATACAGATATATAAGAGCCACTAGGTGTCACTCACTCACCTCTGTTCTCACACGCTCCTATCAAGTTGATTATGTTAGGATGTTGGCCTAGTTTACACAGCACCTCCAGCTCCCCTGCAAAGTCTCGGTGGTCATTCTCTGAGGCAAACTCTGCAGGAAGATCAGCACACGCAGCATCATTAGACAAAGTGCAAGCAAAGCAGCTTCAGCTGGTGTCTTTGAAATAAAATTTTCACATCAGTCAAAGAACGTACTGCACTGGGATATATTTGCTCTTTGTTTGTGTTTGATACGTGTACAGTATGTGTTTGAGTGCTTGCATGAATGTGTGTCAAAGTTACCTTTCAGCATCTTGATAGCTGCACTCATTTTGCTGCCATCTTTCTTGATCATGGCTTTGATAACCTGATTATGAATCAGCTGTTAGCATAAATGTTTAACCCAGTGAATAAAGCACAATAACCAAAGATATTCAGTAAGTACATTATAAGCCTAAACACCTGGCCAAAGTTGCCCTCTCCAATGACATCTTCAAACTTTATGTCCTCCCACTCCAGGATTGGATAGGTGAGGGGCTCTGGAGATGGCTTGGGCCTCCGTGTCAGGGTCAGAGTCCCTGAGTTAAACTGCAGAATAGTCTCCTCACCCTGGTGGGATAAACAGTCTTAAACTCTACAATAAATTACTATATTAAAATTTCCCAAAGCAGGATTATCTGAAATTGCAAATGAGCTTTGTCAGATTAGTTCCAATATTAACCTGAACTCAGTAAATCCCTCAGCTTTCCAAAACTGAATTGTGATTTTTGGTGCGTCCTTACCGATCCAGACTGGTAGGTGAACGTGCGCCGACGGTTGAGCAGTGTCTTGCGGATGAAGAAAAGAACCAGCAGCGCCAGCAGGATAGTCACACAGGTGACCGTTACCGAGCCCACCACCGCCACCAACAGCTGGTAACTGTCCCCAGCAGGCCGCCTAGCCACACCCTGGGTGGTCGGAGTTAGACTCTGAAGGCCTTTTTTTGGCAGAGGGGCAGAGAAGGGAGGACAGAGGGGCAGGGTGGAAGATGGAGAGAAAAAACAAGTAGGGAGATGGTGATGATTTTCAGATAGTGGAGATAAATAGGCTGTCTGTGTATTATTATCCGGAGTAAATCACTGTTCATGTGGGTGGTCTTGTTCAATGCCACCTAGGAAAAGCCCAACATTGGCTACAAGTACAACAGTGCAGAAATGTTCCACTAGGAGCTACTTTTAGCTTGAAGGGAAAATACATGTATGTCCCAGAAACCATCATTTCTATTTCAGTCTTGGAATTAAACCCTCAATCTGAAAAATGAAGAAAAGCCCTGAGTCAATTTATTTAATGTCTTTTGAAACAATGACCCATTCAAGCAATAAAGCAACTAGACATTTAGCATTTGTGCTGTGCTATACAGTGTAGTTCAATTGTATTTGTATAGCGCCAAAAGTGTTGCCTTGGTGTGCCAAACCAGAGAGGAAATGCAGACAACAAGGTTTTCTCAGACTGACTTCCCACATCTAGGTTCCAAATCGTTTAGAATGAGAAAGTTGTCATGTGAATTTGAATTGTTCAAACAATATCAACAACATGTCAGTGATTTCCTGTTATCTCATTTGCAGGATATACATTTGACAGTAATTTATTAAGCAAAAATGCTGGATAAAAATACATGAGACAGTAACTTCCTACTCACCATCCCCTTGTGTCATTGCCTGAACAAACTTGCTCCACTCTCCTGGCACTTTGGAGAAAGCCCTCACTCTGAACTGGTACAGTGTGCTGCCGTTGAGTGCTGTCACATCTTTGGTGGTCTTGTTTCCATCATCTGTGTCCACCCAAGGGTGGGGGCTCCCCTGGCCAACTGGCTGGTACTCTATGATGTATTTAATGATGCCCCCATTGGGATCTTCAGGGGGCTGCCACCTCACCTGGATGGCTGACAAGGACAAAGGCAGGGCCTGGACATTGCGTGGGGATGATGGACCTGAGACACATAGACATTACCATTGTTAGGGCAATCAACAGTGATTCTGTAAAACTACATTGTAAAATAAAATTACAACTCCAAACTTGCTCTGGGAAAGCTTTAATACCAAAGAGTGTTTAAAGCCCCCCTCCAGCCAATTTCAACTGCCGTTTTTGGTGAACGTTCGTTTTCAAACAGAGAATGGGGGTGTGGTTGATAGTCGGACGTAATACATTACCATGACAACCAAAAACTGACCGGCTGGATGGAGTGTTCAATAATGAAATGCTATGGTTAACATCACTACACTGAAACGTTTCGTACATTTTACTATCTGGCATGAGTAGCTGTTACCCACCCATGAAAGGAACTAATGTGCGGGTATCAGCTGTTATCATTCACACAGTCATGGTCCTGTCACGCACTGCACACGATAACTCCCACTACATTTTATAGTGCGCTTACTTTACTGGGGGAGGCGGGGGGCCTCCGCCGATGCATTGGTAAAATTGTCAGTAAAATGCATGTTGCAGACTGTACATAAGACGGTCGCAGGTAAAAGAGCGCCGTGTTTTCTGTCATCTGTCCTCCAACACCGCACCCACAGATGCCATAATGAACATCCCTACTGTAAGTTCTAAGTAAATTACGTGATAAATTGGTTAGCTAGCTCACAACGATAGTTATCGGTTTGATGGTCCGACTGAACGAGGCGTGACATTTTTTTTAATGAGGCATGACAGTGCGCCTGCGCAAGCTTGGAGAATGACGTATGACTTATGGAATTTACTATAGTCATACGTCACCACTCCGTTTTAACAACTAAGCAACTTTGAGCACAAAATTAAGCTACTTGTCAAAAAATATTTGGCGAACTATGTGGGTAATCAACATTGTAAGGAAATTTCATATCCAGCATTTATTGCTGTTCTTTCAGATGTTGATATTTGCACACTAATCTGGATAATTCTTTGACACCAAACTATCAGCTGCAAAACTGTTTCTTTTAAAGTTTGTGGGCAGGGAGAGAGGCACCAATTAACCAGCAAGAACCTATGCTATTGCTCCTTTCCTGAGTGATTCTAAGAAGCTCTTATAATCCCATCCATGAAACCAAATACATGTGAGCCGTTAACATACTGTTTATTGTGTTACACCTCATGTTTTGCCATGAACTGCTGGAAATGCATTATAAAGTGCATTGTAAAATCTTTCAACATTTAGAAGGAGTCTTCCTTGCATCTTATTAACAGCAGAGTTTCTAGTTACCCTGGCTGTTGATGCGGAAGTGGTAGGGTTTGGAGGGCGGCCCCTGGCTGCCACAGCTGATGAGGCGCACCACCACGCTGTAGTCTTGTTGGTACTCCAGGTTGTGGAACTTTGTGGAAAGTACATTGAGCAGGGTGGTCTCCTCCAGTAGTTTATCCCTGTAAGGTGGTGGCCCGAAGAGCTGTACTAAAAAGCCAGTGGCTGTGCCAGCATTAATGCCATTGTTGGCAGGCAGTTGCCAGCGTATAGTGGCATTGCGGCCTTCCACCGAGCTGATGTCAATCTCAGGTTGAACTGTGGGCTCTGCAGCAACAGAGAACATAGGATGAGCTGAGAGGACTAACGGCTCCTTGTGAATTTCTTTCATTAAATCAGTCACGGTTCCCTCAAATTTCCCGGCAGGATAAAGTATTTTTAAGTGTACTGGACTCTCAATTTATATTTCACTTGGCTGCTTAACGGTAGTTAGTGCTGTTAACTCACAACAACAGACTGGCTTTAAATATTGGCCCTAGTTTTCTCTGAATGTACGCATTAGAGTGCTCTGGTTTCCTCCCACAGTGCAAAGACATGCAGTTTGATTGAAAGTCTCAATGTGTTTGCATGTCTGTGCAGCAAATCCAGACTACATACTAATTCTAAGCAGGCTTTGCGTATGTAGCCAGTTTACATTGGGAAAGATAAAATAAAACTTACTCAGAACAGTAGGAAGTATGCATACTAAAAATCTAAAACAGTTTTCTTTATTGTATAGTGATGTATAGTGATGTACACAATTCTTAAATAATGCATTGCACAATGCATTGCAAAGAAATGGAGGACATCACATCTAGAAAAAATGACAAGTATCTGATGATGGTGGAGAAACAACTCCAGGAACACCTTCCAAAACTAAAAGAATATAAAAAAAACATCTGTTGTCTCTTTCTTAAGTTAAATTGGCAGTAGCACTCTTACTCACTCTGTAACTTATGTTCAACTATGCAAGTATTGTATGATTTCCTTTTAGTATAGTAAAGTAAAATATGTTGATTTGGTGTTTTCTAAGTGCAAAACAGTGTACTATCAAGATTAATTTATAGTATCTCCAAAAGTAGAATGGGAGCCAGAGCGTTCAGCTATCAGGCTCCTCTTTTGTGGAACCAGGTTCCAGTTTGGGTTCGGGAGGCAGACACCGTCTCTACATTTAAGAGTAGGCTTAAGACTTTCCTTTTT
>JAPMOB010234126.1:0-10531 GCA_029875015.1 Lepomis gibbosus | reverse complement strand
CCAAATTAAATTTTAGCATGAAACGTTTCAAAGTCTGTAGGGACCATGTACAAGACTTCAACACAAACACAGTATTATGTTGCACAACTACAAACAGAAAAAACAGTATTTCACATTATTTCTAAAGCAACAGTATTGTAATCATATGTGCTTTTGATGATCAGCAGTCACAATAGGATGTGGTGACTACAATCTTTCCAGTGAAGTTCAGTTAAATTGTTCTTTACCGTAACCTCCCAATCATTCCCACTACTCGCACATTCCTTTATGGTGAAAATATAGCACAACTTTTTTCATGTTGTTGTAACAGTTTTTTTGGAATCAAACAAGTGATATTTTCTGCTTCATTAAAAAAAGTCAAGACAAGTACTGTATGTCGTTTTCTTTTTTATTTTATTTCTACTAAAGCAGAAAAAACATGCAACTAAAAAAGAAACTTTATCTGCGTGTCAGCTGTACCTTTTTATTTATAGTACAACTGAGTTAAAATACATACAGTTAAAAAAGGTACTGCAACAAAGATATCCCAACTAAGGTATTACCATGTAGATCTGCACTAGTATTAGAAAGTATTTGAGCTGGACTCAAACCCTTAAACTCTTGTGTTCATGACATGTGTGTCTCATACCACTGAGGCACAGGTATGCACCTTTGTTTTCTTTCTAGCCTGTAAGGTGAGCAGTCCCTGTTTTTGGATCTCCTTTATGTGAGGGCTTCTTGTTCTGAACAAGACAGTTCATGCATCCATGCTGACAACGAGAGAAAATATAACTCAGTACTAAACATTCATTCACTACATTTACTGAGACAGTAAAAAAAACAAACAATGAATGCATTTCACAACATTTTGTAAGTAGATTATTCAGAATTTAGAACACCAAATGTACTGGATTAGAATGAAATGCACTTTTCCACTTTTCCACATCCACAAAAAACACTGTTATAGATTGATCTAATTACCTTCCACAACAAGAAGGCAACGACTGCCAGCAATAGGAGCAATGCAATGACTGTCAGGAAGATTATCCACCAGGCAACTTTGGTGAAATATTCAGCTTTTTTCTCAAGGAACACTGTCAGTTTTACCTGTGGACAAAGGGAGTGGGGCTATTGAGGTGAGTAATGCACAAATGTAGAATCAACAACAAAGAGTATGTTAACAAAATGTTCTTTTTAAAGCACCTTTGTCCCAGGCTTCTCCGGTTTTAGTCCAATATTCTCTGGAGAGTTTGTCAAACTGAGAGTAGCATCCACAACAATGTCCAGGTAGTTCAAATAACTGTAATCCTAAATGGGGAGAGGCTAAATAAATGAGTGAGAGGTACTGCAGTTTATAGCGTTGCGTAATGTTGTTGGACGGCTGGCAACAGCAACAAAGAGCCACAAGGCTAAAAGTTAATTATTGGAAATATGATGTTAAAGCAACAAAACTGAAGCATTTTAATCACTGTTATTAGTCAGAGTTAATGTATTTTACAGAAATGTGAACCTCTGTGAAGGTGGTGTTCCACAGGTGTGAGTGTAGAACCATCATTGAACTACTGTCCAAACCCAGCAGAGGGCAGCTTATCTCCACACATTTCAGTCCATCTGAGCAGGTCTGAAAGGGAGGAAAACAGGACTGAGACTCACATTGGACAGTTGACTTCCCACAGACTCCCAGAGAAGATTGACATACTGTTTACTAAAACTATAATATAAAATTATAATATAAAAGTGTGACAAAGGCAGTTCAAATTCAAACAAATCAAAGTAAATAAATTTAGCTACAACCTTTTCTTTCTTTGATTAAACCTTGAACTTGGTACTACTACTACTACTACTACTAATACTAATAGTAATAAGTTCTTACCAAAGTTTTGTATTTCCTTTTTTTGGGAAGAAATGGGATTCCATCAGTAGAAAGGGCTTCATGTTCAGCTTCACGTCTCTTTCTTGAGTGGTCATGCCAACCCTTGATACCAAACATCATCAGGTTACATGTGTTTATTACAGGCATTGCTTGAAATATGAATAATTAAAAAAGGCAGTGGTAATTATTACCTTTACATGTTTAAGTGGATGAATCTCATTTACAGGTGAGCAGGGAACAGACTGTATGCCTTTTCTGCTGATGTGAGTCAAGTACAGAATCCATTTTCCTATGGAGTTCTCCTTTGGCCAGTAGATGTTGAGTGATGCATTGGCAAAAGATTTCAGTGGTCTACCCAAGTTTGTTATCTATTAGAAAAATAAGACATTTTCCATTCACCTGTTTGTATAAAAGAAATATAATTAAGAAATGATATGCATTTTAAAGCAAGATAAATGATGGCTCACCCTAAATTCATATTGGACCGGAGTTCCAATTTCATCCACTGATTTTATGGCACTCTCACCCCTCAAGTTTTCACCGAGTGACACCTGAGAAGGCCTGGCAAGTCTGACAAACAAAGATAGACATCCTTTGACCTTTTCACGCATCATTCCAAAGTTCTCCACTTAAAACTAGCATAAATACAGATAAAAAATAACTCCTTGTTATTTAATATCTGTGTTGAAATGACAAAACAACAAACAATAATCTCAAAAACAAAACCAATTAAATAACTAGTGAAACAATAATCAGTACTTACCCATAAACTTGCAGCTCCAGCTCAAAAACCACTTTGGCTAATGCCTCAACTGGTTGTATGGTCTGCACACTTGTCCTACATCACATAAATAACAGAACATGTTTATTCATAATCACATCTCTGATCAATAACTGTTGCTAGTATCTGCTCTTTTCAGTCTTACTTACGTTTCAAGTTGCAGGGTGACGTTGACATCTTTTGTACTCAGTGAAATGCCAGACGTTTCGAGTATGACATAAAACGTTACCTAAAGGGAATAAAAAAGCCATAATACACCTAGAAAGCATAATGGTGATCCACGCATGGAGAAAACAGAGCAGTGCTACTCACTTCTTCATCTCTTTGGAGTGGGTTTCCCAGTTCGCAATCTATTACTGTTCCTTTGTCATTGGCTGTACAACTCACTTGTGTTTGCTATAGACAAATGCATGCAGAAAATGTGACGTTTTTGGAATAAAAACATATTAATATTAACAAAAACACATTCCACACTCCGTACTTGTATACCTACTGATGCTGTACTGTAGACAATAGAAGAGTAATGAAGAGTGTCTGGGAGCATGATGACTGAGTGACTCTGGTGTGCATCATCTCCGTCCCTGTTAGTCACAGTTATCTCCAAAGCTATGTCTCCATCAGAAGGAGTGATGACTGTAACACCATCCTCTCTGAAGACATGACATAAGCTCAGATAATTATGAGTTAGGGTTCAGTGATAAATATTGCTTTATCTATGGGCCACAGATGGTTTCCTAGTTTTGTTTTTTAAGTTTGGTCAGTTTTAGTTTGTCCTTTTATGCCTTACCTGACCAATGATTTGAAAACATCTTGATTGTTTTGTGTTTTTCTGGAACAGAACTTGTACTGTAACCCTAGGTTACTTTGGCAAATGTTGTCCCTGCCACAGCCCTTGTTTATCAAGATAATCTGTGAAAAACAGAGCAGAACTTGTTTCCTTATATCTTTTAAAACATGGATTGGTTCCAATATCCTCCTCATATCTCTCACACAAATTTCTAAAGAGTTTAATTCTCACAGTTCCAATGACAAAGAGGTATACAGACAGCTATAGACACACATACACTCATTTGTACCTCTGAGACAGTGCTCTTTTGCTGGAAGAGGTTGAGGACAGGAGTAATGTCGGGCAAATCTGCAGCCCTGGTTGTCTGACTGGCACTCCACAGAGACACAGTAACAGAGACAGGGATACTGTGCAGCCTGTCCTTGATATCACGCTGGAACAGAATAGTTTAATTTTGGTTTAATGGGCACAGTCTGCTGTTTGTTGGGTCTCTTTAAAGGGACATTGTACAATGAAACAGTACCAGTAGCCGGAGTTTGGTGTCAGTACAGAATTGTCTGTTTTGTCCAGGCAGCTCCAGTTTTCCTTGAGACAAATGCAGAAAATCCACTCTGGGAGAAAGCCTCGCTTTTCTCCTCTCAGCATCAGCCTCAAAAGTGTAGTTAAGAACTGTAAAGTAAACATGTAAGACTGTATAAACCAATACTTGTAGTGATACCTGTACCCACTGTTATGCTATTCCCACTAGTAAGTTTTACATTGAGTGCATTTTCATCAATGATCTAGTCTGTGTTATGTTGTCAACCAAGAATCTAACTTGTCCACTAGCTATGAAAAAGCACCACTGTGGGCTTCATCTCTACGGTATCACCATAAATCTATTTTAAAAGCATATATAAATTACAGAGTCTTTAAATCCCACAAAATATAAGGAGTGAAAAAACTTTACATATAGTGTGAAGAAAATATATATTGAAAATTAAGGAAACATACTCAGTTTGGGGTTGTACGATGCAGGATGCGCTGTGTAGGTAAAGCAAGCCTGCGCTGCAAAATAACTTTACAGACGTTTGTGAAAAGACACGTTGGATCAAAAGCCATTAAGACTGCAGTTGGATCATGTTACCATTTGTGTTTTTATACATCTCACCATGTGTGTTTATCACATTGTTCCTTTGTGATGTCTATTTCATTTGGTGTTACTGTTAGAGAGCTGCTGACACTGACCACTGGCCTTGCTCTGTAACAGAGATAACAGGAATGAAGGGTTCAGTAAATTCACTTGTTTGAGATTTGTTATGATAAGAAAACATACTATATTACTAAAATTACTATTTACTATTTTTTGGCTCTGATATTACACATTGAAATTAAGGGATAACACCATACATTGAGGGGATATTAGACTGCATTGCAAGGATGCCAGTCACATTTGTTAATATAGCCCTTATGAAATCTGAGTCTACACAGTGCTACCTAAGATGGGTTTAAAAAAACAAGTAGATATTTGGGAAATATTAAAGGAAAGGACTTCATAAACAAATCTGACAAGGACAAAATGATGAAAAATAAGTTTTAAATTTGTGTTTAACCTAAACTGATTAATGTAAAGTTGAACCATAGAGCTCCAAAGAATCAGGTTTTCATCCATGGTCCTGAGGTGCCATATTGCTTTATGTGCTTTAAATTATGTAGGTACCAACATTTCTTTAGTTGGTACCAACATACCTACACTGCATGAAAAGTGGTATTTTCGGCAGTTAATGGCACATTACATTGCTGTGAAATTTCAGGTTAACAACTACTTATTGGTATTTTATTGGCCAGCACCGAAAACTGTCAGGAACTGCCGGTAATTGATGCGGAGGTGGTGTGTCAGTGTTGCCCCCCATGCCCCCCTTCCCATAGGTCTAGGGAAGACTTTTACATGTATATGAAAATGCTGTGAGCTGTACAAATACAAATCAGGTAAGCCCTCGCTGGTCAGAGGTGACCCCTTTTTTTATCTCTTTATGTATTAGCTTCAGTAAAACAGAGATCAAGAGCATTACTAAACAGATAAATAAAAGGTGGCACTTAATTAATTAATTAACATGATCATTACTGGGGACGGGTTTACCCAAGCCTGTATTTCTAAAGGCCCAGGGTGACCAATAGCAATAGATCTACCAACCAAACAGATGTGATTGATGATTTGGTGATGTCATTTGTTTCACCCAGTGACTGAGAAGCTAGGTCAGGCTGCTGCTGCTGCTGCTGCTACTTTTCATATGGTAAGTAGAGTCGTTAACCCCTCCACCGGGGGGTTATGTTTCCATTNAATGCAAATGCGCAGTGCCGAAAACGATCAATAACTGCCTGGGATTAGTGTATATAGTTTACAGGGATGGAAATCCTACTTTTTATCCAGTGCTACAGGCTTCATAAAAACATTTTGACTATAATAGGTACCCGCTGGACCCACTTCAAACTGATTTAAAATATCTCAGGTTGAATATAAATTTCCAAGTGTTTGTGCTGTAGCTGTAAAATTACCTGTAAACAAAGACAGAATCAGAAAGAGATCCCACAGCCAAGTCAGGGTACTGATTGTTATCTATGTCCAAGTTGCCAGACAGAGAATATCCAAACAGAGTAACTTTTTTGGATCCTGATGAGAGTACCTGAAGGAGCCAAAATATGAAAATGGTCCGTTTTTGCATTCTAAATATTTCCAACCACAGATTTGGGGACGTTTTCATAATTAAACCCACAACCTCACCTGTGTAGGCTTTTTGTTGATGCCATCTGATGAGCCATAGTAAAGGTATACTCGACCATAACCATCATATGGAGCCCCCACGGCAATATCTAAAGACAATATAAATTGGAGACAAAGATAGTTCACCAATATGTCCTTCAAGTCTGAAAAAAAGCCCCAACAGAATTTGTGTTCTGCACTTTCCTTCTTTAAGATGATTTCAAGCTTTTAAATTAAACTATGAAACTTTTGAGAGAAGAAAGAAGACATCCTTCCTCTTGAAAGTGCAGGTCCAATTCATAAGACTTGAAAGGCTCTCCTGCTCATCTCATTAAAGTCAGGGATTCTGCCTTACTTGAACAGGTAGGCCAGTAGCTTATGATGGGTAATGGTTTTTAGATGCATACTAGCTGCATAACTCACTATTGCTACTGTTGCATTATGTTTTCATTATCCTGCATGATCTCACTTTAAAATGTGTGTTAGAAAAAGTGAGAATTGAGTATTTAAAAGTATACTTTCTGTCACTTTATTCAGTGCATATTATATTTAATATTATAAATGACCCAACCTCCATAACCATCTTGATTGACGTCTCCTATGTTTTCTACTGCGAGGCCAAACATGGATTCTTCATGTCCAAGAAGTTGTGTTGGAACAGTCTTCTCCCAGTTTTTTCCTTTGTTGTTGATATAGATGTAGGCTGCTCCTCCAACTAAACCATCTTTAACAAAGAACTCTGGTGCTCCTACAACAAGGTCATCCCACCTGCACATACCAAGATAATACAACAGAAAATCAATACACTAAAACTAAAACACTCTCATAATAATTATAACCCAACCAGAAGTCATATGAATTGTGTACTTACTGTTCTGTGATGTAGATTGTTTAACTGTGTGTCCAATTAATATCAGCATGATAAATCCCTGAATGTTAATGTAAACACAGTAGTTTCAAGTATTTTTAAGATCATAAGTCAAAGGAGGCAAGGTTTATTCCACAACATCAAAGAGGAATAAATAACTATTTTAATGTTATTTGATATGTTTTATACCATATATATTATATTAGAGCCGTACTATAGTATGGCTAAAAATATAAATATAAAATTGTCATAAACTACAAACTTGAAAGATTCACATTTTATTCAGAATGGATTATGTGGTGGAGATGAATGTAGTCATTAAATTTCATTGAAAGTTGTCCATTAGTTTTGGATATTTCTTATGTGCAGATGACAAAAAATTGCCATAACAACATCAAGGTGTCATCAGACCTTTATTATTCATCCAGTAAGGACCATTAAATCTGCTGCAAATTTCATGGAAATCTTGTCATTCAGTTTTGACTTTGAATCAAAAAATTGTAAAGGGGAAATGTTGACCTAATGCTGGTGCTGTAAAAAAGCCATAGAGTAAATAAACATCCTCTGATAACAAAGAATATCCATATATTTTTATTATTATTTATATTATTCTAAACAGTAAATAGCATGGAATTGTACTTTGAACCAAAGTATAGGACTGATGGACTGAGCCTCAGTGTGGCATATGTTTTCAGCTTAAAAAGCAAAATAAGTATTTGAAAATATTTCTTAGCTAAGGTTTTATTGGACATAATTATGTAAATTAATGGAGTTTTTAAGTTATCCTACCCATCACCATTGAGATCCACCACTGCCACATCGTAGCCAAAGGAGGAGGCCAAGCCCGGGCCAGAAAGGACTAACTCCACAGACAAATTTCTCTGTGCCACAGGGTCAGCCTTCATAAATGTCACCTGGCCGCTGTAACCTCCTCTGGGGGCCCCTGATACAATGGTCAGCTCACCCTTCCTGATGAGCGCCATGCCAGAGTCAATGGAGAATCCTGGAGAACAGACAATGAAGCGCCTTATGGGGAAGTTATTTAAAAGTATTTCATTAACCCCTTGATGCCTGAATTTATATACAACTATTTAAGGAATTGACTTATTTGAATTTTCATTTGCTTTCAAGCTGATGCTAAATGAAGTGGAAATTGTTCATTTGTTATTTGTATGATGTAGGTATGATGCAAATTAGTGACATCAGGCATAAACGACGAATCAGTGCTTTCAAAAGGTAAGTAAAATTTTAATTAGTCCTAACTGACTCAGACCGGACAAGAAACTGACCCAGGTAGCTGTCTCTCTGGAGAGGAATAAGTGTCGGGTTCAATTCGTCAATATCCCCAGTCTCACGAGAACCTTCACTAAAGATGTCGAGGTTGTCCAAGAGTTCCATTCTTACGATTCCTTTAAACAGCAGCATATGAGAAAACACACATAAACAAAACTTTAAATGCTGCATCACGTGAAAAACAAGTTTAAACATGGAATAATGTATGTTTTACCATGTGGGTTGTAATGCATGTCATTGTGCGTCAAAACAACCAAAACATTATCCAAATAACGTAGACTTACAGTAATAAGTGCATTTACGGGGTATTTTGTAGTGAGCCCATTTGTCAGTAAAATTATGTGTAATATCAAGTATGAAGTTAGAAAAAGCCGGCTGAGAGGCCGTGAAGCAACTTTGAAGGTCCAGCAGGTCTCTGATATGTGGGGAACTGCAGGGTGAGGCCGGTTACCGTGGTTACCTGCCCTTTCGGTCCTCCTGGAGAATGTGGGCAAGTGACACCTTTACGCCGAGAATGGCAGAGAATGGTCCCAGAATAAACATTTTAAGTTTGGTAATTCTGCTTGACCCCGCAACCCTGTACGCAGGCTAAGCGGTTCAGATTACATGGATGGATGGAATTCTGCCTGACTTTAAGCAGGGGTTCTTATTACCCATCAGAGGCTTTGTACTTCTTTGGTATGCGAGAAAGGTCCAGTCTCTGGATGAAACCAGGTCTGTAGTAAAACCAGGCCTTATCTCCTCTTGGTATGAAATACTTCCACACAGTTTTTTATTATTCGGAGCGTAATAAGAGATGGGCTAAAGTATTGATGGTTCTGGTCCTTTCATTGGGACAAGCCTTGTGCTTTAAAGGTTTATTGTTGAAAAGTGCAGTTATACAAATATAAAAATTGATTTGTAAAATTTTTAGTAATTTTTAAAAATTATTTCTTAAAATGCAATAAAAGATGAAGAAATATGTAAAATAAAGCTAATTTCCAATCAGCCTGTCAATACTAGGCATATTTACTGTACATGCTTATTAATTTTTCCAAATGTAATTATTTTTACCTTTCCAATAGTATGCTCCTGGTGCTCCAAATAACAAAGATTTGTTGTCCTTTGCAAATGATGCTCCATGACCCTGTTGGCAGTATGCAAACCACTCATGGGTCTTTTGACGTCTGCTTAGGTGTTCTGTATCACAAACTATCCTCCTCCACGTCCTCTCCTTTTTCCCGACCTGCAGGTCATCTCCTAAGAGGTAACACTGACCCGTCACCAGGCGAGGGACATAAAGGCTTGGGTTCGGGCTCCACTGCTGGTATCGATGAGCACAAGTCTACAAGGGAAGATGATAGAATAACTGTTGACTGATTCTTTCAACAGATTTTTAAGCTTTGAAATGCGGAGGATTTTGCTTACCATTACATTTTTTCCGGGACCTTGGCTCGTCACTCTCACTCCCATCCACTGGTTGTCAATGCCTTTACTATCGAGGAACTCTAGAAAAATAAACAAACTTACTGTGTGGCTGCAAAGTGAGTATAATTCCATTCAGTAGAAGCTGAATTTAATTTGTTTTGAATGTAAAATCTTAAACCTGAAGTCCAGCTTTAAACTAATTTAGTGGAGAGAAAAGAGTGTAATATTTTACGGCAACACGTTCTCATCTGTAAGATGAGGGCGTAAGATATGGGCACTTTGGCAAGACCCCTTGGCGTTGCTTTTTAACGCCCTGGGTACCCTTTAGTGTCTTTTTTGTAAGTGTAGGGCTCCGCAGTCAAGTTTGCAAGAACAAAACAAGTGGTTAACGTTAGGAACCACACATACTTGTTTAGGTTTAGGAAAAGCTTTCGGTTAAAATAACGATGTTACTTAAAAGTGACTTAAATATGTAAATTAAGTTATGCTACTTATGAAATTAACATCTCTAAAAAGAATAAATGTTTCACGCGGGTACGTAAATCCGGTTTCTTGTTTATGGGATTAAAATCCTGCCATGATTCAAAACTGAAAATAAAGTTCTGAAAGGTTGAAACTAAGTGTTTGAAAACTCAAAATCTTACAAAAACAAGATCGAAAACTAATGCACTGGGAGAACACTGATAAATTTGAAACTCTGAAAAATTGTTTGCACATGCTTGCGCAACATTGTAAAAAAAATGTTGCAGTTCTGAAGAAGGAAAACTCAAAAACAGCATAATGTTTGCAGAGATTTTTTTTTT
>JAPMOB010234123.1:0-13339 GCA_029875015.1 Lepomis gibbosus | reverse complement strand
TGATACATAATTTCCGTGGAGGCGATGCGCTACAAGTAGAGTAGTCTACTTAATTTACTGAATGTAAAAATGTCACCACACAGTATGTAGGCCTACTTGCTCTGGCCCTCGCTCTGCATGAAAAGAAGGCTGAAACATGAGTACAGACTTTTCCGTACGTGTGCTCATGAGATTTTGCGGCCGAGGCAACACCTCGGCGAGTAGGCACGTGGTTTTGTTCAAGATCGGATGTGCTCGGTGCGGTGTTTGTCCCGCCCCTCCTACACCGTGATTGGACAGCTGGGTAAAAAGTGACAGTGACGAGCGCAGCGTTTTCCCCAAAGTTGAACATTTTTCAACTCTCGGCGACGTGAAAAAAACGCTCAGCGCCTCGTCACGCTCCTGCCGTTTTTCGCAGCTCGAGAAAAACGCGGCGCTCCCATTGGAATGTATTGAAAAAAGACATTGGCGTCAGAAAAAAACGCTTTGGTGGACACGGGGCCTATAGCAGCATTCTTGCGACCCCCAGGGGGGTCCCGACCCCCAGGTTAAAAACCACTGTTCTAATGTAATAGCCAAGATATTAAAATCACAAATGTAAAATCTGTCCTTTTTGATCAGTACTGTCTCAAACTGCAGTGAAAAAGTAAGTGTGATTGTAAACACTAAGGAAACAAGGCTTTATGACTTGTGTCTTTTGTTCTCTAGTCTGCAGAAGCAACACGATAGCTTCAGGGACTGGCTGCACACCAAAGAAAAACAGTCCGTAGAGACGGACAAAGTCAAACCTCTGCTCAAAGACCTTCAGGATGAGAGGTGATCTTCAACATTCATGCTATCAGAACTGGAAATATTTCAGCTCACATGTAGTGAAAAACAATGACATGTATTGTCCTGAGGAGGCAAAGGTGTTAATGTGCAACAGAGAGCATATCACACATACTTCTGCACAACAACAATGAAGGTGTTAAAACAGTTTTTTCTTAATATACTTGGGAATAACGCTCCTGTTGACACAGTACAGTATGTTGATTACATACTACTATGCTGTACAGTATTACATTTAGTAGGACTGTAACTGATTACTGTATTTTTGATATTTTGATACTAATATTGATATTTGAGAGTGAAAAACTTTAGCATTATAGTAGTAATAGTAGAAGTAGAATTAAAGTGGTACAAAGTACAAAGCTTTCTCCTGTCGGAGGGCATCTTACAGTAAGTGTTCAATAGATACCTCTATAAATAAAAGTATGTAATGTAGCAGTAATGAGGCAGGATATAAAACGGTTCTACTTCCAAACACGCCAATACTGTTAAATCTGTGATAAGCCAAAGTTGGACCATAAACTGAGTTCACCATTGTAAAGGGTTTCTACAAATTGTAACACATGTATTGATAACTTACACGGATATTGGTGATGTAAGGCTTTATATTAAAAATAAGCTGAGCTGCCAAAAACAAGTGATTGAAGCCTAAAACCGTTAAACCACAGAGCGATACATATTCACATCATGGCTGAGTGGACCTCCTGTGTCTTTTTGTATTGCCTTGTGTTTCCTTTATGTCTTGTCTTAATGTCTTTAAGTCTTCTATAATGCACTTTGATTTGCCTGTTGTGGTTGAAAGGTGCTCCACAAATAAATGTACCTTGCCTTCCATGTGACAGTGGTAAAGCTGAGACCCTCAGTGAGCTGTTAGCATCAGTGCGCAGACAAGGCGTCAGATCTGAAAGCCTCTTGAAGGACGGTGATAACTTGATACAACGCCACCGGAACCTGGAAGCCAGGCTGCAGAGGCAGGCAGACGCTCAGGGGGCTCTGGAGGGAGAATTTGAAAAGTTTACCACTCGGGCTAAGAGCACCAGGATCTGGATTACTGACCGTCTGCAACCCCTCACCTCCTCTGGCAAAGCGACCCAGACAGAGGACGTGAAGCACAAAGCACAGGTCAGTGAAAGGAGTTTGAAACGCAGTCGGATCGTCAAAGTTTGCGCTTCTGGTGGGGAAACAACTAAAACTGATCTATTAAGTAAGGAATTATACTATTAGTTTGGAGTTTTTTATAAACTAATTTGCATTAACCAGATGGTGAATATGGTAGAAAGAGTTAACTTCCTCAGGTTCACTCATACTGTACATCCATATGATAGAATATATTAACCTTAATCTGAAAGTACAATTGAGCCTGAAGGAAATGATGTCGTTAGTATTTTGTCGTAAACTGAAAGATATCTGGAACAAACGTTTGGACAACAGAGTGTCTGCAATGCGTGCTTCTTACAGATCCACCGCTAACGTCACTAACATGTATTTTCCTTTTCCAAAAGTTTTCAGCATTTTCCCCGTTTTGTCTCCAGGTCATCCTGAGCTCCAAACCTGAAGGAGACTCTAAAGTGAATAACCTGAGACGACAGAGTGAAAGTCTGTGCGAGCAGGAGGACCTGGAGGAGGGCAGGAAACAAGAGGTTCAGCAGTTGGTCAGAGAAACAGAGGCGCAGTGGAGGACGGCTCTGCAGACAGCTGAGGAGGCTGTCAGCAAGGCAGAAGCAAAAGCCCTGTTAGACAAGGACCTGGACGCTTTCAAATCCCAGAATGAAAATGTTCAGTCATGGATTAGAGACCAGGAGCAGAACCTGCACTCACTTGGTGGTTGCATGCAAGTTGAAGAAAAGCTTCAGATTGCACAAGTGAGTTTGAAATAGCTGCAGAGTTTGTTGAGGTTGTGGTGGGTTTTGTGGAAGATCTTGTAAAGGTGTGTTTCTTGAGGATAAAGCCAACAAAGTCTCATTGGGGATATTTCTTCTCTTCAGGGTACTCTGAGCTCCAAGCCTGATGGAGAGTCAAAGCTCCAGGATCTGAAGCAGCGAGGCCAGAGTTTGTGTGACAACCCGGGCTTGGGCGAGAGCAGGAGACGAGAGGTTCAGGACGCAATCAGACGCACGGAGGAGCGGTGGAGGAAAATCCTGCAGGCTGCTGAGGAGGCTCTCGACAAGGCACAGACTGATGCGACCACTGAAAGGGACCTTGATGATTTTAAAACCCAAAGTGAAAGCATCCAATCCTGGATCAGAGAACAGAAGCAGAAGCTGTTGTCCCACGGTAGTCACATGCAGTTTGAAGAAAGGTTACAGGTCGCACAGGTGAGTTCACATCAGTTTTTCTTTGCACAGTGTGTCCTACAGTAGTGTTGACCAGTGACAATTACAGTTGGAGTGAAATATATGGCAGGTTCTGATCTCTCATCACCATTTCTGTATCTTCACCTTCAGGCTGTTTTGACCTCCAAGCCTGCGGGTGAGTCGAAGGTGCTCGACCTGAAGAGACGAGGTGAAGGTCTGTGCAAGCATCTGGAGGAGAGCAGGAAACCAGAGGTTAAGCGGTTGGTGCAAGACACAGAGCAGCAGTGGAGAACAGTCCTGCAGGCCGCCAGACAGGCAGAGCTCCGAGGTCTTTTGGACGACTTTGAGACTCAGAGCAAAGACGCTCAGTCCTGGATCAGAGACAGACAACAGAAGCTGCAGTCAGTGGGCAGTCACACACCACCTGAAGAGAGAAGCCACACAGCTCAGGTCTGTTTGAACGAACGTGTTTTCAAAATTTTGATTTGAGTTTGCTTGAATAAGATATGCTCAAGTCAGTGTAAGACATACTCATGCTTAGGGCTGGGCAATAAAACAATAATGATAATTATCGCAATTTAATTTTCCTCAATATCATCAATAAATATTTGGTTTAATTCATTTGAATCATGGACAAATTAGCCTTTAATTTTTCTATAAAAATATTTATTTTATTGAGGAAAAGGGACTGAAAAAGATTTACTAATCATATTTTTGGATTTTTAAAAAAATCATAATAGTTTTGAATATTCTACCTCAGATTTGTTCCACTGTTTAGCATCAAGTGTTTGTCACATTCTGGCCATAAAGAAAAGTTTAACTGGATAATTAACCATCTGGTTTCTTCAATTTTCACTCAGGAGCAAAAATCTGCCTTTAAACTTGAAAGAAATAATGATTTGACATATATTGTGATAATTATTGATAACGAATGATATGAAATGTTTTTATCGTGATAAAATCTTTGGCCGTATCGCCCGGCCCTACTCATGCTGGGAATATTGGGGATCCATAGTGTCTTTAAATGAATGGTTTGTATTTGTAAGAAAACCATGAAATATTAAATGCTACATTTCATATAAATGCTAACATTAGCATAATAAGGTACATCTGAAATCCATTTCTGACGATGTGGAGCTGAGTCTGAGATAACGGACACTGTAAAGAGCAAAACAACGTTTTAATTTGGTAACAGTGTGACCTTTCCACCACCCTTATGACAAATGTTAAATTTTATAGGGTAATAATGTAAGACTAGCTAAGCTTCAGTTACATTTTTATCCATTGATTTGTTGTTTTGTGATAAACCTAATATAGCACTACACTCCCTCCCACGAGTTGCTTGTTTTCATCGTGTAAAGTTAGAATGAATCAGCTGTTGCGTTAATGAATATTGTGCGTCTTGTTTGCAGACCATCTTGAGCTCCAAACCTGAAGGTGACTGTCAGGTGAACAACCTGAGGAGGCGGGGCCAGAGTCTCTGTAACCATCAGGACGCAGATGAGAGCAGGAAAGCCCAAGTTCAGCAGACAGTCAGGGACACAGAGGAGCAGTGGAGGACAGTCCTGCAGGCTGCTCAGCAGCTCCACTCTGCTACTGTAGCTGAGATCACACAGGGCTCTGAAAAGAGAAAGTTGGAGGTGAGAGAACCCGATGAGAAGAAGGACTTACACGGAGTGATGTAATCACATAAAATCTTGTGCTACCAAAATGTAAATATTAATATAAAAGTACAGTTTTAAAGAAATGATCCACTGAGTTAAAAATGATTCAGTAGGTTTGCTTGAGAACGTGTAGACTGCCAAACAATACAAAGCTCCTCTTCTCCTGGACAGCTGATCTGAGAATGGTGTCTTTGCCGTTGATTAAAAAGTAAAAGTCTCTTAACCCCCTAAATGTGTTTTACTTGGAATATGTTTAATAAGTAAATATTTGGTACGTGCAGCCATCCTGTTGCAGGACAGTTTTAAGTGAACTATTTTGAATCACCTCATTATAAATATAATTTCCTTTTTAGCTGAGAGAATTTGATGCCCATCAGCAGAACACAAGCAGCTGGCTGAAAGACCTCCAACAGCAAGTGGACTCGCTGAACAGCCGAAACAAGGCTGAGGACAGACTGCACACAGCTCAGGTAAGAGGACGGGTCATAGATGACGTCCACCTTGTTAGTACAATAATGAATTTTTATATCTAATAAGATTTTGTGATGAGTTTTTCACAAATATCTTTTAAGCCTCTTTCAGCTCATAATTGTTTTTTTGCCTTTGCTGTGGTTCAGTCTCATCTGTCACTTGCTAAAATGACCTGAATAACAAGGTCTGTGTCGCAACTAACTAACAACTGGCTTCAGCCAGACAATACAAGTCTTAACTATGAGACATGACTTCTGTGTCTTATCTCCAGACCCTTTTGAGCTCCAAGCCCGAAGGAGACTCTAAGCTCCAGGAGCTCAGGAGACGGGGCCAGAGTTTGTGTGGCCGGGACCTTGAAGAACACAAAAAACAAGAGGTTCAACACAAAGTAAGAGCCGTGGAAGAGCAGTGGACCAGAGTAATGCACAATGCCAAACAAGCCCTGGATCAGGCTGAGAGGCAGTGTGCTCTGGAGGGGCAGCTCAGGGACTATGAAGCCTTGAGAGACAACACCAGGGCCTGGCTGGAAGACAAGCAGCAGAGCCTCGTCTCTCTGGATAGTCAGACAGATCCAGAAAAGACAATAAACACTGCACAGGTCGGTTTGAAGGATGAAAGTTTGGCAAAAACGTGTCCATCTGTAGCTAACAAGCATGCAGTTTTTGGCTTTTACTTACATAAAGTACCATTATCTACATTTAGTTACACATTCCTTCATTTATGCATGCTTATGCTTATTTCACCCAAATAGCTGTTTTTCTTGTTAGTCTTTTTAATATTTATATGTTATCACTTCTGAAGTTACAGGATTCATTTATTCATATTATTTCAAAGGTTTTTTTTTTCTATAAAACGTAAACTCTCAACATTCTTTGCAACAGTCGGCTATATTTCTTTTGTAAACTTTGTAACTTCAGTTTTAAAAGTGTAATGATTTTGTTATGTTACCCTCAGACTATCTTGAGCTGCAAGCCTGAGGGAGACTCCAAGCTGACAGAACTGAGGAGACAGAGCCAGAGTCTGTCTGACCAGGAGGACCTGGAGGAGAACACGAGACTAGCGGCTCAGCAGGCTGTGAAGGATTCAGAGGAGCAGTGGAGGGCCGTCCTGCAGGCCGCTGACAACACTCTGAAGAAAGCTGAGGTCCAGTATTCCCTCTCCAGGGAGCTGGACACCTTCCGTTCCCAGGCAGGGAGCACCAAAACCTGGGTTAAAGAGCTGCAGCAGCAGGCCCAGTCCAAAGGGAGTGGCACCCGGGGCAGCCGGGCTCAGATAGAGGACCGGCTGAACACAGCTCAGGTACAACATCAAATATGAGGTGTTGTTTTTTTGTAGAATGTAATGTGTTGTGTTTTATTCCATGTAGCTAAAACCGCTTGGTCTTTTTTTTTAACTACAGGAATGTTCATCAAGTAAAACATCTTATAGACTTAGAGCGAGTGTAATTAGAAAAAGATGATTCCTTTCACATTTGATGTATCAGGCTGGTGGACATGTGACAGCTGTTTTACACAGCAATAAATATCCAATAAAAACCTGTGTATGATTGTCTTTAGATCATCTTGAGCTCCAAGTCAACAGGTGAGGCTCATGTGATGGGGTTGAAGAGGCGAGTACAGAGTCTGTGTGAGCAAAAAGACCTGGAGGGAGACAAGAAACTGGAGGTTCAGCAGACGGTCGAAGACACCGAGCAGCAGTGGAGGACGGTCCTGCGGGCTGCTGAGGAGACACAGAGGTACAGGAAGCTGTTTGTCTTTTTGAGGGGAAACCTTCATTTAGATTTTTCCTTTCACATGAGTGTCACCATGCAAGCTCAGCTACTGATCAGCTGCCTGAAGCTTGTTATCCAGGTTCAGGTGTGTTGCTCAAGTGTCCTTAAAGGTTCAATGTGTAACTTATATTAATAACACCGGTGGCCGTTAACTGAACTGAAGTCAGCAGCGAAAACGGCGACGTGATAGCAACCGGCACACTGCAAGCTAATTAGTCCACCAGCGAGATCAGCCAAGTCTGGATAAGTCAGCTGACGTTATCCACTCAAGACAGTGTTTTGCTACGTTAACTACCTAGCGATATGTAGCAAGCTAATGAAAGCTAACACTGGTAGAACCACAGCATACCAGTGTATTTCACATCCTTTGGAGGGATGTTAGCTTTGACTTTGGACTTGTTTTTACAACCTCCATTTTTAAGCTAACGTTAAATAGTGATTGGCACACTGTTGGCTCTGTAGGGGAGCAGAAGGGAAGCACTCAGGAGCGTGCGGACACATCACATCCTTTGGATTTAGCTGGAACAAGCGTCCCGAGTCCTTCACATGGAAATCAGTCCACAGGCTGTTTTAGGCAACCGAGAAAGTTACACATTGGCAGCACAAAGTGATAAACACATCTAATGTGAGTCACGTCCTTACAACCTTTAAGCAACACTCTTAATTCCTTTTCAGTGGCAGAGTTGAGGTTTGAAAGCAGTTTATCAAATCTGCTTATTTTTAAAATCCCTTATCAAATCACAATATTAAGGGTTACCAACATTTTAAGGTATTTGTAGGATCTACAAATTAAACCACATGGATTGACTTTCAGAAGTTGTTCGTAATAGATGACATATGTGTTGTTGAAGCACAAAAGGTTGCTACTTTTGGTTTTGAAAAATCAGACTTCACAGAGCACCAGTCGACACCACAATTAAATCAGTAACTTCTTTTGAATTAAGACTAAATTAATTGTGATTCTGACTTGTAATATTATCTCTGATCTGCTGTTACCCATCAGACAGTTGAAGGGTGTCGTGGAGCGCCTGGTTTCCTGTCAGTACAAGCGAGACCACGCTGAGGCCCGTCTGTCTGACCTTCAGAAACAGACGTCCAACCTTCCCCGTGTCTTTCCCTGGCCGGGCCTGGGAGAGCGGAGGCAAGCGGTGGAACAGGCCCGGAACCTGCTGGACCAGAGCACGGCTTTGGTACCTGTCCTGTCAGACGTCCGCACGCAGGTAAAGACCTCCCAGGAAAGCGAGTTCAGCTATAAGTTTGGAGTTTTATTGATCTTGTGTCAGTTCATAACAAAGTATATTTAAATAATTTGATTAAAAATAAATGAGACAAATGTTGTCAGATTGAGTTGCTCACAGAACCAGATGGAACATGAGATTTAAATTTTATACACTTGATTGCACTTTTCTCCTCAAGTCTGCAGAGCTGTTTGAGATCACACAGGACTCTGGCTGGTCAGATCCTTCCTGGACAGCCAAAGAGAAGTGTGTTCCTGCTCTGCTGAAAGAGCTAACGGTGAGTTCAGCACTCTGTAATGACAACATACACAGTAATACTAAATAAAAATATAAGGAGTATCTTTATTGTTCACTTTTATTAATAATTTTATTTTCTAGAGCCTCTAAATTTGTCATAAAGCTGCTTTACATTGTTAAAAGTAGAACACTTCTTGGATCAGAGGTTGTTTTTTAAAGCCAGAGTAGACTCTATAACTTTCACCAATGGCCGAGTTACTCTGAGAAAATACAACTACTGTCCTTCACAGGATGCGGTCGCTAACCTGGAGCAGGGCATCCTGACAGAGAGGCAGTGCACTCAGCTGGTGGAGCAGCATGAAGCGGCCCAGGACTGGCTGAGGGAGCAAGTTAAAGGCCTGGGAGCTCCTCCAGCAGACAGACAGGGTCTGCACAGCGCTGTGAACACTCTGAAGGTCAGATAATAAACCAGAGAGAGAAGCCAGTGGCACCTTGATCAGTCACCAAACTGCAGAATTCCACTTACAAGTTACAAACCAATACATTTGTAAGACATGAAGATTCATGTGTGAAGAGTGTATCCATGTTCTGATTTTCACTAACATATTGCAAAGTTGTACAGTCATAACAATTGTTCATTTATTTTGATAATCAGAAATTCAAAAACTGCCTAGTTAAATTATTGTTTGCGGTTGGAGCCTATCTGCAGTGCAGATGTTAAGTGTTCCCATCTGTGGACATTTCTGGAGCAAAGCAATGAGCCCAGAGCTTTTTGCAACTTCTAACCTAAAAGTCTAGAGCTATTTTTTTCCATCAAGGATGTGAAAAACTTAATCTGGTTCTCTTTCTTGATCACGATGCCAGGCTTTGCTGCAGACAGTGGACAGGGAGCACAGAGAGATGAAGGAGCTGGACTCTGCAAGAGACAGTTTGCTGAGCCTCTGCACCCCTGGAGGACGGGATGCCCTGACTCTGGAGGTCAGCCATCTCCATGACCTCTGTGCCACCTCGGAGAAGGAGGTGAGGGAGCGCCTGACTGTCTGTGAGAAGCAGCTAGAGCAGCTGGACAGTCAGCACGCCAGGAGGGCTCAGGGGCTGAAGGAGAGAGCTGCAGCCCTGCAGTGGGAGCTCCGCTCTTTGGACCAGGCGCTCAGTTACAGTGAACCACAGAACAACATCTCTCAGCTCCAGCAGCACTGGCACAGCCTTCAGGTTATTACCACTTTATTTATCCAAGCACAAAATGAGATGTGACTCCCCTTTTGTAATCTCTAAGTGTCATGATTTGCTAGGTATCTAAAGGTTTTTAGGCCCAAATGCAGACACTTTGACCAGCAAGCTGAGCTTAAGCATTTATTAAATGGAAAAACCACATGATCAAACCCATGAAAAAACATAGTCCAGGCAATACAACTGAGGAAGTCCAGAAACTGCAGGTAATCCACAGAAACAAAAAGGCAAATGTCCAAATGATACAAGCAGGTGTGAAAAGGAGCTCACAGGCATGAACAGGTAGGCTACAAGCAGACGAACCAAGCAGGAAACACCACAACACAAGACAGAGCACAACAAGCTACAGTGATCCTGCAGGAACAGAACAGCAGTGCTTATGAGCAGTGAGGGAGTACACAGAAAACTGCATAATAAAAGAGGACAAGACACTAAGACACGGACCAAACTGACAGAACCAACAGACTGCACTCCAGAATTAACAAGAACGGGTAAAAGAACTGAAACCCGGCTTAACCCGTTACCATAAGAAACCAGATTCAGACAAGCAAACAGACAAAACAGAGAGGAATACCTATCAACCCCAAAACAAGCACGCGACAAACACTCGACACTGACCATTTCAAAATAAGACACAGGACTAGAACGCTGATTCGAAACCAAAACCTCAGAACAGAGACTATAACCATGTAAACAGAGTGAAACAATAATCAAAACATAGAAGACAAAGCCGAAATAATACAAACACAGACTGACTCCCATCAGGATTGTGACCCTAGGTTGAGTTCCCACAAATAAACCCGAAGAAAATCATTATGGACAGTAGGTAAATATTGGAGTTAAATGTAAAACAGCTGCCGTGTTCCACCTGCAGGCATGTGACTATTGCAAACGTGTGAATGTGAATGTAACATATGTGATGTTGATGTCCTTCTCCTGTTAGAACTGTGAGAAATCACTACAAGATTTGGGTGTCAAAGTTCATGACCTTTACCAGGAAGTAAAGGCAACACCAGCCACAGACGAGCTGCCAGCAGAAATGATCACATTGGTGGAGTCCTTACACCGTCAACATGACAGGTACCCTATCTTCCAACTCATGTCATTTTCTCTCTGTTATAGTAGAGCTGTCACCTACAATAACACTATATTGATGTTACGCAGCACCCCTATTGTTTATTACTTTGTTTTATCCATATACCTTTGCTTCACCCAGGTATACACAGGAAAGAGAAGGCCCGATAGAAAATGAACTCTTATGACAAGCAGTAATAATTTTTAAACTGTATTTAGCTTATATGAACAGATTCTACATTACAAATTCTCGGCGGGCATTCCCCTATTCCAATTTAGCTTTCAATGATACCTACATACCACCAACATGCCTTACTGGGTCATTCTGCTCTGCTAATACATGGAAACATAATTCTCCTGATTTACAACCTGTTTCAAACATCCAAAGATGACATCTGATCTAATGCCTGGTGTCTTTATCGAAGCAATATGACTTGCATAAACATCTCTGTATTGTTATTTGTTTTGTATTTAAATTATTTCTACAGTCTAAAGTCCAGGCTGAGTGAGCATCAGGGTACCTGCTCTGCAAACACGAGTTGCTGTCTGATGGACTGTCTTCACGCCCTGCAGGAATGGAACCAAAGCAAACCATCTGAGTTCAATTCTTCTGTGCAGGTTTCTGCCTTTAAATGCTTTTTCTGTTTTGCTTGGCAATGCCAGTATTTTTTTCAGTAAGTTTGCGCACTTACATACATCTTAGAGCTTCCTAGTACATCTAACTGGTAAATATTCAACATATGAAGATTGACATTCACACACCAACACACTGATTTTTCATTATTACATAACGTCTCAACATTTTTTTCTCCTTGTGTTAGGTGATATTAGAGGAAGGTGAAAAGTTGCAGGTCAGTCTGCGGGAGGCGCTTTCTCACCAGTTTCTAACAGACTGTCTTATGCCGGAATTGTTTGAGAAACTGGAGAGAGACGGTTCAGAGGCACTCAGAGAAGCAGACACACAAAAGGCTTCTCTCAGCCAGAACTTAAAGGTATTTACATCATGTAAAAAATATAAATATTTAATGTAATTCATTATATTCAGCATGTTATGTTAACAATCAATCAATAACCTGTCATACTTAATGCTATTTGTATTCTTTCATTTAAGGAACGTGATGAAAGACGTAAACAAAAGCTCCCTGATATAAATACATCTGTAGTGGCACCACCACGAAAAAACAAGCGCTCATCAGAGAAAAAGCACATAGTTACACTACAGAAAAACATTCCCTCAATGGAAAAATCTACATCTAGTGAGGATGAAATGTCTGTTTCAGCTGAGCTGCAAACTGAGACTAAAACATTAAAGCCTACTTTGACAGCAGTCACAGAAGACACAAAAATGGCTGGTGTGGAGCAAACGAGAATTGAGCCATTGAAAGACAAATCTCAGGGTCCAACATGTGCTTCAGAACCATTTACAGCTCAACATTACAACACTTCTCAAGAGGCACAGTTTAAAAGCAGAAATATCACAGCTGGGCCTGTTGGTGCTGAGACAATTAAACCTGCTGCTGAGGAAACTGTACTGATCCAAAAAGTCATTGAGCAGTCTGCTCCAATTATACCTGTACCATCCAGAAGGAAGTCCAAGATTTCAGCTCCTCATACAGAGCCTGTCCAGGCTAAGGTGGAGCCTGAAATGGTAAAAAATATCATTACTCAAGGGTCAACCAGAAATCTGAAAGCAATTTCTGCTGTTGAAGAAACAAATACAGCAAACACCATTCTAGATGTATCAGAGCCATCCACTACCATCCCCATAACAACAGATGCTGAAGTTTTACCAACCAGGAAGAAGTCAAAGTGTCTTGATGTTTCCACAGTTCCAGAGTCAGTATCCCACCTTGGTAAAATTACTGTTGTGGAACATAAGGAAACACAAAAGGAACCTGAAAGTTATCCCACAACCCCAGAGTTTGTTCAAGGACAAGCTGAAACTGCTGTTGTCGAACAAAGTAAGTTCCTGCCACCCAAGAGAAAGTCAAAGAGTACAGAACTTCCTCTTGAACTTGCTTACACTGAGTCACTTCAGACAAGGGAAGAGCCTGGAGGTCAAAACTCTTCTTTGACTTCCACTAACCAAAATAAAAGTATTGTTATTGAAGACACAAATGTTGTACCAACCAGTCGAAAGTCAAAGAGTGAGGACTTTTTCACAACTTCTGAGACAGTTACCCATGTTGTATCACGTGATGTGGAGCCTGAACAAATTAAAAGACAATTTGAAGGTCAAACATGTTCAACTCAAGGTGTGGTGGCAGGACCAACTGAAATTACTGTTGTGGAAAAAGGAAATCTTTCACCTACCAAAAGAAAGTCAAAGGGTCTTAAAACTTCCCACAAACTTCCTACCGCAGAGCTCACGAAGACCATGGTAGAGCCTGACAGTCAGAAGCCATCTTTAACTGCAGAGGTGGTCACAACCCAAACGAAAATTACTGTTGTGGAAGAAGGAAAGCTTTCACCCACCAAAAGAAAGTCAAAGGGCCTTAAACTTTCCCCAGAACTTGCTTCCACAGAGCTGACAATGACCATGGTAGAGCCTGA
>JAPMOB010234120.1:10844-41150 GCA_029875015.1 Lepomis gibbosus | reverse complement strand
CACACATATACATTCTGGTTTTGCTGGTTGGTAAGAGAAAATACATAAAAGCGTGTTTTCATTTCCATCTGTCCTCTGGGGTTTAAAGCATGTCCTTACTGTCAGACTGTGTCTGGCAGACACAGAATGGTGCTCAGAGGCTCGGCCTGAAGAAGCGGCACTGCAGGCCACAGAGACTCTGACTTCAAAGGGAGTCAGTATTAGGAGTGACCAGTAGCTCAATGTTCCCTGCATAATTCTGCGGCGAGGCTGAGACCTCATGTTCCCCGCTTTGTTTAGGTTGCAAACACAAAAGGCAGTGTGATGTTTCAAAGACTAGTTGTTACTAGTGTTCTTAGTAACACAGCAAGTTCTTCTTCTTCATGTGATACCTAAATGCATTGGATTCTGTTGATTGGAGATACGTCAACAGGCAAATCCTAAAATTATGAACACTTTAAATATAATTATGCACAGTAAGCAGTCATGTCTTGTTGGAGGAAATCTATCATTCTAAAGTTAAAATTGCTTAGGCAAGATCGGTAGGGAATAAAATAAATGATAAGAACAGTGGATTCCCTGTTCAGATGTGTCTGCAGCGCACTGAGAATCTTGAGATTAAAACACACTTTGATGAAAAATGGAATTATGAACACAGACTTGTCCTCACTGAAGGATGCCTCACCAGAAAAAGGGCTGCCTTCCTGAGCCTTGAAGTAAATCCCTTGACATCCCCTGATGTGATTTTTAATTAATTCTGAAGTTTCTTGCAAAAACACAGAAACTTTCCCCCAACGGGGAACATCCTTTTGACGGTGTGGTATGACTTTTAAGGGCATGTCTTAATTCAGTTGCAAAATGCCACCAAATCAATTTAACTGCATTGTGGAAACAACACTTAAGAGGAGTTTCTGTCACTACCAGTTTAAGGCTAAACATAAAAAGAAACTGCCTGGTGCGCTCAACTGTGTATTCATAAAATAAAGCATCTGATTAAATAAATGTGTCAACCAATGATTTCTATTGCATATTGCTTCAGGAGCTTTTGCTGCCATGGTTTGGAGCCACTCTTTTCTGGCAGCAGAGCCAGTGCTAATTACAATTTATGTCGTAATTTGGAGAGATAATCTCTTAGTCTTACATATTTATGATGCCATTGGCTGAAAAATGCTGCATCAAACACATTTTCAGACTCAGTCAAATGCACAAATGCTTAATTTGCATCAGGTCTGGTTCTTGGTAAATCGTGACTATTATAGCCAAGCTCTTCATTGCACGACAACTTGTTGACACGAAATCACTTGACAAGACATTTTCTCCCATCAGTAATGAAATGAAGTCAAACGTGTCATTTATTGATTTGTTGTTTGTAAGTGGCGAAGTGAGTTTACTCTGTTGCCTCTCTTCTAACAAACTGATTACACAGAAGAGCAACCTGTAACCACACCCAACAGTGATGTCACAGCATGCTGACACACCTCTACATTACTGACGCAAGGTGAGTTAGTAAGTTATGCTGCGTTCCCGGCAACTCGGAACTGGAAAATTTCCGACCTCCAACTAGGAAAAGTACCCTGGAACGCCACTTGAAGTCGGATTTCCTACTTGTGAACTCGGAGAAAAAATTTGTACCCCGACTTCACGAGTAGCAGCTGAATGACGTCACAAAACAATGTCAGCGCCCATAGAAGCAACTAAAAGGCAATAGAACGTATATTTGCATGTATTTGAATTAAAATAATATTCCGACCAGTCTCAAACGCGCCATTATATCTGTAAAAACAAGACTTTCAGCTAGCATTAATTAATTTGCTCTTTTATTCTTTATGAGAATATGAGCATAAACCAACACAGAACAATAAAACGTTAAAGCCACAATGTGTAAAATTTCAACATTTTTAACTTTGGTGCCCCCTTGTGGTAGTAAAAATAAAACAAAGTGATAATTGTAAGATAGTGTGGCACACAGTAATGTATACTGCTACCATTTACCACAATACAATAAAAAAAAAAAGATAAGTTGAGGAATTCTTTAATAAGATAAATATTCTACACATAGCGGCTCTAAGTTAAAGGAATAGTTCAGTATTTTGGGAAACATGTTAGCAACAGTAATCCGCAAAAGAGAGTTTTCTAGAAATACTAGGGGTCTTGGCTGAGTGTGTGTTACCACTTCAGAGAGGAAAACAATCTCGCGCCGACTGTGTGGAGCTCTGGAGTTTTTCAGCTGGAGTTTGATTAGGTGATAGTCAGCAGCTGTGCCGGAGAGCCAGGTGCCCAAGAGAAACCACACACATAACACACCAAAAAAACACAGGACAACCATAAAAAAATAATACTAATAATAACATCAGTCACAGATAGACTTTGACAAAAAAACTGTTAATTCTGTTATGTTTGTGGTATACATGATTTTTTAAATTGGTTAAGATTTGAGAATCCTCTACTGTGCATCATTCCTCACAGCAAGAAACAAATGTGCTTTTTTCCTTAAATGTCAAATTATTTCTTTAAATTTCCATCTTAAACCAACCAGATTATAATACTGAAAAATGTCAAAGTTCAGAGCACGTAAAAGTGTTAAGCAACTATCTCCAACATAGCCCAATTTTCATGCAAATAAAACATGAAATTGCAACATAAATGTGACTGTGTGAGAGAAAAGGGGGTTAGCACATTCAGGACATTTTTCCACTGTTGGAGTCACAGAGGAATATTCCCTGAATTCTTATATGAACAACCCTCCATGTTACAGCCCTACCTCTTTGTGTCACGCCTTTTGTTCCACTTTGTTCCACTAAGGTTTTTCTACTGAGTACTATGGATACATGACAGAACGATGGCACCACTGTTTCAAACTTTCATCTCTGTCTAGACATTTGTTTTCTTGAAGTAAACACTGATTTCCAATAGGGATCTGCATAAAAAAACATAGCAATGAGATTAAAATATCTCACCAAAGAAACAATCCCTGGCCCCATTCAAACATGCAGTGCTGTTGTTAGGTTAATAACAGCCCGTGCATATTATTTACTTATCTTTTTTTGTCGATTTAGCAACAGCAGTGAGAGAGCCTTTTAAAAAGAGCCTGCAACAGACATTAACATGTGTTACAATAGCTCTGTGATTTACTCAGACTCCAGGAGGTGAGTGAATCCAACCATCCAACAGGCTGTCAGCCATCTCAACCCTTGACAAGGAAAAAAATCACATCATGGCCTGCTTGGATTGATTAGCTTCAGGCTCCTGCCTCTTGATTGGCAGCTTCAATTCTGCACCACTCAGCAGGGTAACATAGTATCAAGTGTCCAAGTGCTCCACTGATTGGGCTCCGCAGACCACAGCGAGGACAGGGAAAAGTTGGACAAAATTTTAAAATGTATTCCGTCAGCTATTGCTATGAACATTTCCATATCATCAGGGCTGCAGCCACCATTTAGGACCCTGAGGTCATGTCCTGTGTATTTTCAGGCAAACTTGGGGGTTTTAACAACTTTGTGGGATTTTAAATCCTACATTTTTAGGCTGATTCAATTATTTGTAGATTATTATTTATTAATTTAACTACATTTAAGCCAAAGAAATAAAAAAAATAAATAAAAAAAGGAAATCCACTATTTCTCTGCCAGAATCTAATTCCTCAGTGTGGAGTTGAAAAAGCAGACTTTTATGTTGACAAATAAAATTGTAACACTTTATGTACAGATCTGTAATTTCTTTATCATTTGAGGTTTCCTGGAAAGAACTCCTCTGGTGTTAATTTTAAACAAAATCTTCATTTTGTTTGACAGTTCTGATAAGGTAAATTTATGTAGTTGTTTTGCGTTTATGTTATTGATTTCAGGAGGACACTTGCAAGAAAATGATTACCGTGAAGTGAATAAATAAAATATTTTAAAAAACAAGTCAAGAATATTAAAAAAAAACAAAATAAGAAATGTTAGGGGAGTTAGGGGGAGTTCACCTCCTGGCTATGACCCCCAGGGTTGGTGGATCCCTGTGCGAGGGACCCCAGAGATGGGTGAAGCACTAGTAGGTGGGGGCACCCTGAGATGGGAGAAGTACAGTTGGAGGGAGTCGTGACGGACGCCTGTATGCGTGAAGCGCAGGGGGGCGTCCCCTGAAGGGGAGGGGAGTGTGACAGACCACCAGCACTACGGTTGAGTGTGCACTGTGACCGCCATACCAGTGAGCCTGGCTTTTGGTCAAGTTGCGTGTTTGGTACCCTGTAGATGTGGGTTAGACTCTGGGTGGGGTGACTGCTCTTGTCCCTCCCACAGTTTATAAAGAAACAATACGGCAAATAAAACAGGTAGTGTGTAATGTATGTATGCGAACATTTTAATCTGCTTTGTGCTGCTATGATTTGCAAAGATACTGGAAATTCCAAGCATTGCAGACAATTAAACAGTTTTGGTTCACTGCATTTTGTCATATGAAAGCCTCACACATGTAAATTTGATGCTTTTCATGCTCCAGCCTCAAATGAAACATCACACAACAGCATGTTGAAAGCTTCTGTGACTTTCTGGCTAATTAAACCATTTTAGAATCCACAGATCTTTCTTTTTCAGTCATTGAAAGATTGCCAGTTAGGAGATGGGAGGATGACAGGTTTGAGATTGGAGGTTTTCACATAGACCAGACATCCTGAAAAATTCAGGACAGTCCTAATTTCCAAATCCTGTCCTGTTTTTCCAGAAAATGTGACTAAACCTGATTAGTTATGGCCAAATAAAACATTAAATATTGATCACTGTGAAACATTATTTTGGTGTTGCGCACAGATGGGCACAAACTAGTGGAAGTTGTAGTCATAAGGACAAGGGGTTTGTAGCTGCAGGCAGCCATGGAAAGGAAGGGATCTGACACGTGTAACGCAGGCGCCAACGCACTGATGAAACAAATACGATTATATAAATTGTGCAAAACTAAACATGATTTACATTGTTACACACAACACAGTCACTTTTCCAATGACAGTTAACTTCATGAACTAAAATAATTAAATTTAGTGGTGAGTTTGTGACTTTCACCTGTTCGTGGACTCCCACCCGCAACTCCCCTGTCCCGAATATCACCTGTCCTCATCTGCTCACCCTATACCTTACAGTGAGGATTAGCTGCTCATTGACAGGAAATGTAAGAGTTAGGAGCTGTATATACATATTTACACCTTATTGTTAGCCAAATGCTAATGATTAGCATGCTAAATGCTCAAAATAATACGGCCAACATGCTGATGTTTAGCAGGTATAATATTTAGCATGTTCTCCGTCTTAGTTTAGCATGTTATCATGCTAACATCTGAAGTACAGCTGAGGCTGATTAGTGTTGCAGGTATTTGGTTATTTATAACAGTAGGCTACTGGAAGGAGGGGCATTTGACCTGATGATGAATCTAGATGAACAAAGTCAGTAACATTCATTCTCTGGGTATCATAAATGTCTGTACAAAATGGTGTTATTTCAGTCTGGACCAAAGTGGTGTCCCGACCAACACGGCCATCCCTATATAAAGCCTCACTACTAAAACGAACCTCAGACTGCAGTAACAGTATCAATATTGTTTTACAAAATGTTTAAAGTGAGAGTAATTTGCCGTATGTATCGATTGCATTTAACATCAATTAACACTTTTTGTTGCGTTTTGCAGTTTAAATCACTTAGCATTTTAAAGGCTGCTTACCCCAGCATATCTGTTGTCTTTGTTTATTCATTAGGCTGCTCTTTAGCATAGAGGTCACACCTTCTGCTTGATAAGGTTGTTCTTTTTGCCCTCCCGGCAGCTGATTTGATTAATCAACATCAATTAGAGCAGCTTAGGCAGGCATGCAGGTAGAGCCCAGTAAATGCCCTCTTCGCTGTGTATCTGAATGACTAGGCACTCATTCATATACGTGGATAAAAGCACTTTCCTGTTCTGCCTCAAATCCCCCATTACCAAATCTGATGTCACACGGACATGCCTTCTAATACATTAAGAATATCTGGGTAGTTCTGTTATGATGGCTTTTGTCTGAAGGAAGTGTAATTTATCCCAGCAAAGATCAGCAGAAGAAAAAGCATGCTTTTCTTGTTTCCGCAATTTCACATTCTTGGATAAATGGTGCCAGCAGTAAGCATTTGCATGGTTAGGCAGAGAGGGCCCATTTATCTTAATCAGGACTAATATCGCCATCAGGGAGATAGAGGGGCTGAGCTATCTATCACATTCCTCCCTGGTTTTCTTGGGGCAAAAAATTACTTTCGATCAATCTCCAGAAGCAGATAAGTCTACCGCAGAGACCTGGAGCCTCATCACTTCAAAGGAGGGTATATTTTTTGGGGGGTTGCGGCATAGGCTGCCAAGTCAAATTCCATCTGGGATGAGCTATTAGCTATTAAAGACCACACAGTCTGCACTGAATCAAAATGAGTGCTGATGGTAATGTTTCCAAAAAAACACCAGCATTGTGCTTTTTTCTTGTTCATTCTGCTTGTTGTGGTCTTAACCTTAAACCCTTGATGTTAAATACCATGAGATTGTGCACGTCCAAGTCTAACCTTACATTGATGTAAGCATCATGATGCATCCCATAATGATCTTAAGAAGATCCATTTGCTATTTTGCTGGCATCGCTATGTTGCAAATAAGATGTCGAGTGCAGCGTGGTGAAGCCAACAATCTACATTTTGGAGCTGTTAATTTTTCCCTTTCAATCAAAGCACTTTCATTTAGCTGACACTTCCAAAGCAATTAATTTGGAAGTGATTGGAAACTTCTATGGTGTCACTTTTTTCCCTCATTATTTAGATGCAAATTCAATTTCAACTAAATTAAAACCACCCATGTTGTGAGTGACAATCTTTTCGAGAGAACCTAAAAAAGCTTTCATTACGGAGGATGCGAATGTGCCGTCAGATGCTGTCAAACACGAGTGCTATGCCTCAGAGGATATGACGGATAGGTGCTTTTTATGGTCTTATGAATGTATATTTTCCCAAAGTGGTGTACGCAAACTAGCCAACACATTTCCATCAATCGGTGCGGAGAACGCAGCAGAGCAGATGGCATATGTCAACACAGCGACGCTCCACTGTCCAGGAAAAGTGGAGGAGTCGCTGAGACCAAGACGGGAGATCAACCGTGTGCTTGACACAGCAGAGTGGCTCAGCAAGCCCGGGCCACAGCACCTAGCTCTCTGGAGCCTCTCTTCCCTCGTCACAATCAATCCGCCGCAGACCAACCGTAATCCTATTTGTTCAAATAAATAATGAAATAGCTGCAGCCCCACACGGAGGCACACAGAGGGTGGTAATTGCTGCGTTTCAGGCTGGATCAGATGGGCTCTGTGGGAGGCTGGCTCGGCTCCACTGTGACCTTGTGTGTGTTTGTAATTTTCCACAAGCTTAGTGGATATGCAGCAAGCAGGGGCCCACAGTGAGTGCACAGGAATCCTGGCACCTAGGGAGCGTGCCAAGGCCATCCCGGTGAATGCTTCGGTGTGATGGAACCTTTCTCACGACAAAAACAAAACACACACACAATAAGGAGGGAAAGATGACATGACAGCCATTAGCCAAATGCAAGGCTGTAGAGTGAGTGTCATGTCCTTTGCTGTGCTCTAATGCAGTGTAATGTGTCTTGTTCAATTTGTTTACGCGTGATGCCTCAGTGCATTACAAGGACTTCAGAGGGGCCCAAAAAAAGATTTCTAAAGCTCTATCCTCCAATTGAACTTGGACTTCTCTCTGCAGCAGATTAACCTGTAATACTGGACCTCCGAGTTTTACAATTAATGTTTATCCTACTCTGCCAGGCTGTGTTTGCCCTCATAATCCCATTATCCCTGACAAAATATTCCATTATCTGGAATATTTCCAATGTCGTCCTTACCAGTCAAGCTCTGGGTCATGCGTCGTTCATCGCAGCAGCATCACATCTGTGCTGCTCGGCACTGGCAGAAACGTCCATTTGCAAGGTGACATATAGCACTAAGAGGTTTTCCCCATTGGTCCAAATGGCTGGTCATTCTGTGAAGTTATGGCCTGTTGTTGACAGTAAGGTGTGATTGCAGTGACTCTTATGGCCCATCCTTCTACATTGTTCAGACGTTAAGCAGAGTCAGGAAAGGGTCAAACCACAAAAAGTCGCTGGAGAATGAATATGACTTATCTACCGTCACAGCTTTCCTCAATGAACACTTCAGCCTCCCATATCTTTAAAATGAGATGTCTACAGCTGTATGAGAAAACTGTAAAACTGTCCAGCTATTTACTATGTGTGATCACAATGAAGCCAGCAATATCACTTCTGAAGTTTGGCATTTGGAACCAAAATATAATTAGGCTTCCTGTCTTGTGTAATTAAACCACATTAAAATAAGCAGCCCATCCTCACTAGAAAAACAGCTACAGTCAGGTCCATATATGTTTGGACACTGACACAAGTTTTGTTATTTTGGCTGTTTACCAAAACATAATAAAGTTAAATAATGAATATGGACTTAAGGTGCAGTCTCACAGGTTTAATTTGAGGGTATTCACATCCACACTGGGGGAAGAGTATAGGAATTACAGGTCTTTAATATGTAGTTCCCTCTTTTTCAAGGGACCAAAAGTAATTAGACACAATCCTCAAAAGCTGTTTCATGCACAGGTGTGGGCTATTCCTTCGTTGTTTCTTCATCAATTAAGCAGATAAAAGGTCTGGAGTTGATTCCAGGTGTAGCATTCACATTTGGAAGCTTTGTTTGTGAACTCACAGCATGAGGTCAAAGGAGCTCACAATGCAAGTGAAACAGGCCATGCAAAAAGAGAATCTATCAGAGAGACAGTAGGAACATTAGGTGTGGCCAAATCAACAGTTTGATACATTCTGAGAAAAAAATACAACGTCCGGCCAACTGAAGAACACTCTCCAGGAGGTAGGCATATCCATATCTAAGTCTACCATAGAGAGAAGACTTCACAAGAGAAGACTTCACAAGAGCAGATACTGAGACTTCACCACAAGGTGTAAACCATTCATAAGCCTCCAGAATAGAAAGGCCAGATTAGACTAGCCCAGTTCTGGAACAGCATTCTTTGGACAGATGTAACTAAGATCAACCTGTACCTGAATGATGGGAAGAAAAAAGTATGGAGAAGGCTTGGGACAGCTCATGATCCAAAGCATACCACATCATCTGTAAAACATGGTGGAGGCAGTGTGACGGCATGGGCATGCATAGCTTCCAATGGCACTGGGTCACTAGTGTTTATTGATGATGTGACAGAAGACAGAAGCAGTCGGATGAATTCTGAAGTGTGTAGGAATATATTATCTGTTCAGATTCAGCCAAATTCAGCGAAGTTGATTGGACGACGCTTCACTTTACAGATGGACAATGACCCAAAACCAAAAATGGTTGCAATTCCTAAATGTTCCTCGAGTTTTTTGTTCAACCCCTTGAATTAAAGCTGAAAGTCTGCACTTCAATTGCATCTCGGTTGTTTAATTACAAATCCATTGTGGTGGCGTACAGAGCCAAAGTTATGAAAATTTTGTCACTGTCCAAATATTTCCAGACCTAACTGTATATAGCTGGATTATTATAAAGCTTATTACAACCTATATTTGCGTTTTTTGTTAGGCTTCCAGTGGTGGAAGAAGTCAGGTGACGTAGTATAAAGAGCAACAAAGTCCATGTAAGGTGGGTTGTGGGGTTGATGGATGACTAAAGTAAACTCAGGAATTTCACTCAGGACACGGAGATTCGAGTCCCATGTGAAAGAAACTCGAACTTGACTCAACTTAATTTTACCCAAACCACAATTCCCACGTAACCAAGTAGTAGTACTACCATCATTTCACAACGTAACGTGCCAAAGCTCATTGAATGGAATGGTCTTATATGTTGTTTTGGGACACAATCAACCAATTTTTTGTTTAGGATGTGTTGTAACATAAGTTTTATAGCAAGAGTTTTGGGAGATAAGCTTATTCACTTTCTTGCTGAGAGAAAGATGAGATTTATTTTTTCATCCTTGCTATATTTCCTCGAATATGTAACATGAATATTAATTTGACTTGATGCTCGTATAGTAATCATGTAATTTCCTTATTTAATTAAGAAATGTCAATATATAGTCAAATAATGAACGGAAATTGCATACATACTATATTTTTCTGTTAAATATATTGGCAGTGGCCAGTCAATCAAACAACCATTATTATATAGAAATATTTACAATACTTACAAACTAGGGCTATGTTGCCAAACCAAAAACACATAATTCAATGATTATGGGACTATTTTATTATTTATCACAAATATGAAATATATGTATTTAATTGACATATAATAGATTTATTGCAGTTACTAAAAAAATGTCTTTCCTGCTTGAATGTATGGCCGATTTTACACACAGGAGGTCCAGTTACAAAATAAGGACTCTACTTTGTTTGGTAACTGATCAGAGCAGGAACAGGATTATCCACCCTCATTAAAACAGCTCTGAATATGGGATTAATGTAAAGATTTATTCAATCCTTTCAAAGCAAATTATCCTTTAAAGTCATTTGTTAATTCAAGTTTCATTTGCTGTAACAGAGCTGCTAGTTTTCTTATCAGAGGTCAGAACAGTCTTCAAAAACACATATTTCATTTAGATGATGGCTGAGTGGGTTTATTTACAATGCAATTGCCCTTTATCAGAACAAAGACCTGGGATCAAGCTCACTGGCGCTAGTAACACAATCCGGAAAATCACACAAACTGAGGAAGCTCTATTTTTAATGTTAAATCCTGACTGTCATAGAAACTAGAGCTCTTCTGTTTTGAGAGCCTCAGAATCTTTTCTTCAACTAGAGGTTAGTATCAAGATGTCTGTGTAAGAGTTTATGGTTGAAAAGAGAAAGGTAGGAGAACGCTTGACCTTAGATATGTGATGGTAAGTGATCAAGCCTAGAAAGCCTCTGTACATATAAATAGACCACCTTTCAGCACTTGCAGAAAACATTTGTGGGAAAAATAATTTCAAGAACTTGCTTGTTGTGATGTATTTGCCAGAGGCACACTACTCCAGAGAGCACATGTTACAGAGGAACAATTTTGTGTCATGGTTTTATTAGATTTCTAATGCCATCATTCGGATAGTAAAGTGCAGTGCAAGCTGAAGATAAAAGACAAACTTGGGGAAAGGATAAAACTACAATTTTGTGTACTGTTAAAGCCAATCTTTTAGCTGTTGACTTAAAAATCAATAAACAACCAGCAGTTTTGGTGTGTCTTGTCACAAAGTATAGACTTGGCTGAACAATCCAAGACGTCTCCAGTCCCTGCAGGTCTAAACCTGTAATCTTTGATTCATCTCTCTTTTTCTTCTCATTCCATGTCTAAGCTTGACTTTCCACTATCATCCATCATTCATTGCTTTATCAATGTCTCCCTGGTATTCCAAGGCCCCAGACCTCCACCAGCCCTGCAGCCAAAATAGCAAAGTTCAATGCAAATCAATCCAACAGACAGAAACCAAATGTAACCTGTCATGTGGAAGAATAGTGGTTGTTCCACATGATCTTTTAATCTAAACTCTTTGTGCTGTTAAAGGAACACAATTGTGTTTGACCATAAAGGTTGTTTGGTGAAAGCAAGTAATTGTTGTCTTAAAAGAAGTTGTCTTAGAACAGCAGAGAAAGAAATTTCATCCAATGTCATCATCCTAAGCCATTAGTGAGGCTATTTGATCATTGCAAAAGCAGAGCACGGACATGGATGCCAGCCAAGCAGCAAATCACAGTCACTCCACTGTGTGAATGAAAGTGATGTGCAGACACATGTACAAAGTGTCCACGGCTACACCACAGCTCCGTGGGTTAGACATGACTGTGTGTGGGCTATTTAACCATGCAGTGCTTGGAGAAGTTCACGGTTGGGTAACTGGCAATGACCTAAGGGGTACCGAGCCAGCTGACAGAGCTGTGTGCACACTGCAAGGCTGAAGATAAGCATCCAGGCAGTTGGCCTGACGACAGGAAATGGTCAGAAGTGAAGAAAAGTTGGCTAGAAAGGTTTGGATTGGCTGCTTTGTGATCACTGTGCATGTCCATTCAAATACTTCTAGCTTTATTAATGGCATTCTGAACTTTATCTCATTGAAGCAATGTAACTGTTCCATTTGCATTTCTAGTGGCATGTTTTTTTTGCCAAAAGAAAGAAAAAAATTCTGTCACAAGCACGCCCACCGCTGCAACACAAACTCCTCTCCAGACTGTTGTCAATCCAGCTGCGCTAGAGTGCCCTCAGAGAGTCGTGCTCATTTCAATGTTTATTGAAATGTTATCAAAACCACTCAGAGCGCCTCACGACAATCAATGCTGTTTAGGCTCAGTGGTGCAGAGGCAGATCTCCCCGCTCTCACTACTATTGTTCGTTGTCATGCCATTCACCCTCATCCCTCTGAAGAGTACGGTGGAGTCACACCTCCGTAATACCTGCCCCAAAAGAATGGTTCAGCTTAGATTGCCTGCTGACTGACTACAATGTGTTTTAATAGACAAAGTGTATATTTTGCACATGAGAGAGAAGCACAGGAATATGGTAAAGGGCAGGAAACACTATGTTGCACAGAAGGCCTGCCCTGCAGGGTTCCTTTATATTTCCAACAGCGCAATAATTTGCCAAAGCGAATTTTCACTCATGCTAGTTAGAACCCACAGTTTGCCTGAAGAAGATCCTCTGGCAAACTGAATGATTGCTGCTCCTGTTCTAAAGCACACAAACTGTTACACTGATAGAAATAAACAGATACAGGGGATACTAAATCATAAATGAAAACAGTAATCTACTGGGTGACTGGTATTTATGGGAAAAGAAAATAAGAGCACTTAGTCCCCGTGCTGCACCATCAGCATCAGACTGAAAAAGTTTGTCATGGGCTAAGCTTTATGTTCTCAGACGCCAAAATATCTGTCTTTCACTGCACTTATGAAGGGCAAGAAGAGTGAATGGATTTGCTTTTTGGGTTTAAGTGGTCTGAGAGGGGATGGATTAAAGAATTATGAGATCAACAACTGACAAACTCAAACCTTTATCCCACACCGGTGAACCCTCACCAACCCTGCGTCAGCAGCAGCACATCTGTAAATTGTCCTGTTTGAAACCCTACTGACCGTTTTAGTTGCATTTTCATCATACATTCAAATAAGTTTATAATATACACTAGCATGAACATATAAAATCATTTAAGAATGTCCAGGTAAAGTTTTACAGCACAAGACATAATTTTCTCCAGAGTCTTTAATAAAACAGTGCTCTCAACTAGAGGTTTCATAGCCTCTTTATTTAGAAATCACAATATTCACTGATATATTTATCAGCATCTATATTGTCTGTGTGACAATTATATTTACAAATACAAATACATTTCTGTGATTGCTTCACAATAAAAGCCACCCCGTGTTTCGCAAATTGAATGCTTTTAATGTGGAGCCGCAGCAATAGGAAATGTTCCATTTGCAATTAGCAGTAACTGAATGTGGCCTGTGTGAGACGGTACACAGTGAACAGTAAACAGTGAGACTGATATAAAAAGGATAAAATTAGTAGTGTTGGATTACATCATTTCCTGTGAATCTGTCATGCACAGGTGGACAATATGAATCCACAGCAAGAATGGCGTAATCCACAACTATAAAAACTAGAATTTGTAGAGGAATTATAGGGTGTAAACACATTGTATAAGTATTGCTGAAAATGCAGATCCTACACAATGAGCTTTATTTCATCAAAATCGTAAGGATTACATCTTTAAATGGATGAATGTTGGTAATAATTTTTTTTTTCAAATCCAGCCTCAGACATTAACAGTCCATCCAAACTATAAGGAAGCATCACTGAGTATTATTCTCTCCTTGGCAGGTTTAAGACTTCATCCATGAGTATTGACTCAGTATTAATAATCACGTAATATATCTTGTGCCTGCATTGTATTGTGGTCTATTGATGCCACTGTTGGTGGTGAAATTGGTATCTCTGTCCCTTCTGTGATGGATTTCATCCAGCATGATTGTTGAACATATTGGAGGTGCAACACATATCGCTTGCTCTTTTTAAAGGATACTCGCCACATAAACAGCTTTTTCAGTTTCAAGGTCGTTTGAAGTATTTTCTATTATATTCCACTTCAGAGGTTTTGGAAATAAGTTGATCATTTATGGCATGATTTGAAGTAGAATATGGCAAGAAACAAGAGAGATGTAAAGAAGATTGTGCATTTTTCTTATAACCACAGTATTCAAAATAACAATACATCAATATAACCAAAAATGCGGAAAACTGTCATACACTGTTCTGAACAAGTTTGTAAAGAGGTAAAATTATGCATGTTGGATGATTTAAAGTAGAGTGTACCTGACTGTAGAGAGCTTGAGGCATTTTTTGGCTACAACTACTGATCCAGGTGTGTGCAGGTATTGTCCTTTTCAGAGATAAGAGAGGGCCCTTCATATTGAAAGGACAAACAGAGTGTATCCATCTGGTTCTTCACCTTTTGACTCATCGCCCTGGCAAAATACAGATTCCTCTGGAGCTGAGCCAAGCATAACGGGTGACCTATCATACCAGTGTCTCAGCAGTACATCTAGTGATTTTTTTTTAATCTCTCCTTCATTTTTCTCATGAAGGACAGATTGAGGGACAGATAACCCTCAACACAAGATTTTTTTAACCTAGCACAGTATATAATACATTTACTGCAGCGGTCAAGCTACAAGTATATCACTGCATCCCACAGATTCACTCCAGTCACAAATGTATGAACAAACCAGGGATCTCACAGGACACTGAGCAGATGGCGAAACCACACAGTGTCAGCACTTTCCCCCCGGCAACCTGAGAGACTCACTATGGTCAAATGAAACATGAGACATAGCAGACACCTTCAAACTCTATTTATATTGCTTATTGGAAATGGGCTTTTGCTTTTGAATGTGAATTCAAAAGCACACTAATCCTCTGAAACAGATTTTCTCCAATTCCTGAAAACATAAACCTTCCAAAAAAAGTCAGAATACTGTAAATTCAGACAGTATGATCCTATGAGGCTTTTAGTTAAAGGAATAGTTGAACCTTTAAAAATGTATTTTCTTGTTGAGAAGTTTGATACTGCTGTCATTTTGCAGGGCAAACATGTAGCTGGAGCCAGCAGCCATTTAGCTTAGCTAATCATAAATACCATAAACAGGGAAACAGCTCCAAGTCCAAAAGTGTGTGTGTGTGGGGGGGTTATTTGCCACCAAAAACTATTGTTTTTTTATGGATCAACCAAATGTGTTAAATGGTGAGCTTAAGAGGTGCTAGTAACCGATTTATGTCAGAGCTAAGCATGCTGTTTTCAGTCTTTATGTTAAGCTAACCAGCTGCTGGCTCCAGGTAAATATTTAATGCACATAAACTATATTGCCCCTCCGAATCATTGAATTCAGGTGTTCCAATCACTTCCGTGGCCACAGGTGTATAAAATCAAGCATGCAGACTTCTTCTACAAACATTTGTGAAAGAATGAGTTGTTCTCAGGAGCTCATTTAATTCAAGCGTGGTACCATGATAGTTTTTTTTTTTATTATTTATTTAACCTTTATTTAACCAGGAAGTCCCTTGAGATTGAATTCTCTTTTTTGAGGGAGAGCTAGCCAAGACAGTGCACCAGTTACAATTTACATAGGTTGCCACCTGCCACCTCCATTTGTGTGCGCTGAAGTTGCCCACTTTCTGCAGAGTCAATAGCTACAGCCCTCCAAACGTCATGTGGCCTTCAGATTAGCTTAAGAACAGTGCGTACGTAGAGAGCTTCATGGAATCTGTTTCCATGGCGGAGCAGCTGCCTCCAAGCCTTACATCACCAAGTGCAATGCAAAGCGTCAGATGCAGTGATGACCCCAGCCCAAAAGAACACCTTTGGGAAGAATTAAAGCGGAGACTGTGAGCCTGGTCTTTTCGTCCAACATCTGTGCCTGACCTCACAAAAAATTAACACACTCCTAAACCTTGTGGACAGCCTTCTCAAAAGAGTTGAAGCTGTTATAGCTGCAAAGGATGGGCCAACTCCATATGCATAAACCTATTAAGAATGGTATGTCAATAACCTTCAAGTGCATGTAAAGGCAGGTGACCCAAAACGTTTGGCAATATAGTGAACATCAATGGTATAAATCTTCTCACCATGGCAGTACAGCGCATAAACACATTTTCCAAAATGTCAAACCTTAACTTTAAAAGGACTGCATTGTGAAATGTAATTTCTTTTTATTACAGGGTTTTTATTACCAACTGTTTTAAATGGTATAATTACACCTAATAGCATCTTCTGGAGAAAAAATGGATCTTGATGAAACACTGTTAACGATACACCCATAATGTATGAAAGATGAGGTTTCAATGTGTGATGTGTGGCCGGCCGGGTGAGTGGTAAAACAGTGTACAGAGGGATTGTCTCACCAGTGCATCGATTGTCTCCCACTCTAATTCTGTCCCAGAAAAACGTGGCCAGCCACTGTTGAAATCCATCACTAAAGCAAATGCATTGTTGGATGTGAAACAATTGTTTATTGTTTTTCAGCTTAACTTACTTCCTGATGAAGTTCATTGATCTTTAAAGCAATCCACGTTCCCTGTCTCCACATCATTTGTTCCTCTGTTGAGATGATTGGTTTGATCTCAAAGCCAGGCATCAGCTGTAATTACTGAGATGGGATTTCAACTGTCAGCATGATAAATGGCTATTTGACTTTATTTGTCTTGGCCTGCCATAGGCTTGCAGTGCTACCTGTCACTGTGGCATTCTATTTCCTTTACTCAGCATCACACTCACAGAAACATATTGAATACCTCTTCCATCACTTCAACAGAAAATCTTTCGATAATAACACAGATAATTTTCAGAGCAAAATGCCATCGGCAACCGAAATGGCTTGACAAGTCAACTTCTTGTTTTTCCGGGAAGGCCTTTTGTCTTGTTTTGTTTAACTGCTGTCAGAAACTTAGTTTACCTAACTTTGCCTCTCCGGTCGTCCACACGCATCGCCTGAGACCAACAAATTTTTTCATTTTGCTACAAATCATTAAGCTGGGTTGCAGCAGGAATTCACAAGGGGCAAGATGCTTGTAGGTGCAGAGCTCTGGAGGTGTTTTGTGCATCAATGAATACAGCTCCTGGCCCAGGGTGACCTTAGCCCTTATGCCTGCGAAAGAATCAATTGTGTTTCCAGACTGCCTGTGTCGGCTGCTAGAATAGGAACACAATGCTAACGATAACAGTGAATAGCATGAACAAGGGTTATTCACAGTACTGAATGAGCTTATTTTTTGTATTGCTGTTAAGTATTTGTCTAAATGGACAGGACTGCAGTTGGCCAAATGAATGAGCTATGTTTGTCTGTGTAAAAGTGGAGGTTGCTGATAGAAATGTTTTCTTAACAGCCTTTCCACAGCTGCGCACAATGCCCTAGAATGTACCTTTAATAGCAACCTATCCATTAGCTGTTAAACAAGCTGTGGAACATTTTGTCTTTCTGACTGTAGCTACACTTCAGAATGCATTTTCTCCTCAACAAATCAGAAATTGTAGTTAAAGCCTTTCATTTGGCACCAACAGCAACAAAAAGCTGCAGAATCTCAAGTCGTCAAGACCATAATAGAACTTTTTCCTGCCCAGCTCCTCAGAGCCTTTCATTTCTGCATGGCAGTGCTCTTTCCGGATCAATTATTCCTACTAAAATAAGTAAGAGGAGGCCATGAAATATTAAAGTAGAGGCTGAGCAGGGGTTGAAAGCTTCCCTAACGCGGGGGTGTTGTATCTGTTTTATTTTTCATGACGATGGAGGGACTGTGGCGAGGAGGAGGCATTGCAGTCGCTTGGGGCCGCTTTCGTGGTAGCTAATTTAGTCCGTGGACCAAACCTACCGATAAAGAGCCCATATAGACTTGAAAGAGGACCAAAGCTCATGGTCCTCCTCCTCCCTGTCCCCAAGCCTACTGTTACTAATCAAACCACAGAACCTACAGTTTATTATTTAATGCTGCAGCAGTTTCATCTGCTGACTCAAACTGGCTTCTCACACATACAGAATGAGATGAGAGACAGCTACGTGTTTACTCCGTGCGCCTCACGGCATTGTTAGTGTTTTCCTCGCCTTTCATCTTCTTTCTTGAGCTTAGCGCCACAAGGCAGAAGCGCAGCATCTCACTAAATGGTGAGACTTGTTTTCGCCTGATTGAAACGCAGATCAAACTTCCAAAGCAGTCTTGTATGGAAGATGACAAATATATACCCTTACATATTTTTGTTTGCATGCCACAATGTTAAATTAATGCAGATTTAATTTATGCCATATTTTGTGATATCCACTTTTTGTCTAAAGCCCACACATGCTGACATGGCACTAAGTTCAGCATGTTGTTGCATGAAAAAGTCATGAGCATCAGCCTATTCTCAGATCTGTTACTGTTTGACTGTACAGTGCTTTCTATTGGTCACAGTTTTTCACAGCTGCCATGTTTTATGTATTTACCAACTTTGTTTTCACTGTTCTCATCGCCTCTGCATTAAGGAAATATAGTATTAGCTCTATAGCTGTCAAACAAGCACATGCTACAGTTACAGCTACAGTACAGTGTGTGTGTGTGTGTGTGTGTGCGTGTGTGTGGGTGTGTCTGGGAAATAGGGCAGCAGTGACTAGGCACATTTCACTGATGGAGCTTCAAAGCATATTGTTATCACTGTATGCAAGCAAAGTATCAGTCTATTCCAGATCAAACAGTTCATTTGTCACTCTGAAAATGACGTTGAGAGGATGGGATTTTTATTCATCAAAACCTACAGAGCACTTTTCAAACAGCACGCTTCACTGACTGGCTGGAAATGCTTTGTTAAAATTCATCAGTGATGTAAATTCACTCTTCTGTCTTTATTAAAAAAGTTTTATGGTAGTGGAAGGGACGGACGATATGGCCAAAAATGTTATCACGATAATCTGTTTCATGTCTTTTGATATCGATAATTATCACGGTAAGCAAATCGTTATTTCTTTCAGGTTTAAATGCTGATTTCTGCTCCTGAGTGAAAGTTAATTGGGGTTTGAACTCTTCTTTCTGGTCAACACTTGATGCCAAACAGTGGATCACTTCACAAATCTCAGGCAGAACATACAAAACAATTTTGATAAAATCTTTGTCAAAAAATGTGCAGGAGTAAAATTAAGTAAAAGCTTTTTTTCAGTCCTTTTTCCTCAACAAAATAAACATCTTGATTAAAAGAATTAGTCCTAATTTCTGTTTAATTCAAGCGAAGGAAATCAAACATTTGTTGAATATTTATTGAACATTTGTAATATTGTTATTGAAAAAAATTATATCGCGATAATTATTGTTATTTTTTTATTGTCCAGACCTACGTAGTGCCTTGAACCATGAGCTAAAGATTAGGTCATGCAGGACAGAGACAGCAAACTATAGGTATCATGCTGCAAGGCCTCATTTTTTTATGGCCTTTTAAATGTTGCTTGTTCTTTGTCTATGTGATAAAAGTTTCAGCTTCCCCATATAACAATTTCTCTCACTTACCTCTAGTTAGCTTTGGTAGTCTCTGGCTTAGGTCATCTCCTTGATTTCTGCTGCAACCCAAATAAAATAATGGTGAATGTTTACAGGGGAAATACTTTCTACGAAAGAAATAGATTTTAGAGGAATTATACTGTATTTTATTTTTGTCTTTTAGATTTTAAATGTACGGAAGAGACCAGTATCTGAACAAAGGGGCGCTCCAACACTCTGCAGTGTTATTTAATATGAGTTTATGTTGAAAGTTTTTTAGAGAGACATGTTAATATGACTTCTGTAGCTTTAAAGTTTGTGGTGCTGTTGAGCTGAAGTGAATTATACTGAGAGGTGTTTCTGTTATTTTGCCTATCCTTGTTGTTATAAATGTATGTATAAAATTAAATCTGCTCTTTCCTTCTGTCCTAAACCACAAATAGCCACGTGTACAGGATCTCAGCTTGGGTTGGATCTCTAATACATTTCCACTTGGATTTCATGTGCTTACGCTCTGTCCAACGATCCGACAATGATGTGATTACCCATGACACACTAATGCACATGTGAAGGAGCACTTTGATTTTTCGCTGTGAGCAATGCCAGGCCCAATCATTCACGCTATTGTCTATTTCCCCCCCAAAAAAAGTCAGGAGCAAAAAATTGTTTATAAAACAAATGCAATGACTGGAAATAACTCAGACATTTAGACTAACAAATGCTCAACAGGTTGTGTCCTGTTGTGAACCCAAGTTCATTTCTGCAAATATAAGTTCTTTCAACTTTGTTAAAAATGTATTCACTGTTATTTCCAGCGCAATGAACTGTAGCAGTGAGCTGTAAACACCCAAGAGAAACATTTGAGGTACACAACATCGAGATCCAGAGCTGGAGTCAGCCTACGGAGGAAACAAGGCAATAGCTGTTGCAGTGTGTGAATTACAACAGCAGCCTATGAATATTTAAAGTGTGATCAGGAGAGACCTCCATTATGTGAGCTACTGAGCTGTAATGTCATGGCTGATTATGAGAGCAGGAACGGTTCATGTGTTGCTGTTGAGCTTACAAAATAAATCGCCTTGTGCTGTAAACGCACACAAACAGGTAGCTGTCAATTCATGCTGAACGGTATTGCCTGCCGATGTACAGCTCTCGCTCTACACAGAAATACGCACATACACATTAAAAATAATAATTTCTGAAGAATTGGCTTAAAAACATGCTAGATAATAATTGATTTCTTTTTTTCTTTTCGTCAACATCCCATCCACCATAACAAGAGTATTTATCCATTGTCAAGCCACTTGTAACAGCCAAGAGTGCAGTGCAGTCAGACGCCGTGCCACTTCCTTTACATATCTGCTAATCTCGGGGGCACTGCTGCAAATTAGAATTTAGATTTGATGAATTATGGCGTCTATCCATACCGGGTGCTCCTCTGCCCCCAAATCAATTTAAGTGACTTTCCCCCCACAGTGAGAATGGACCTTTTGTTAAATGACTTCATGAGAAAAAATTATAGCTATAAATTTGAAGCCAACACCAGCTGTTATGAAGATTTATTGCTGTAGTTAATGTTAATATACCACCCTGCCCCATTATATCAAATGCTGAGGCCACTGCAGGTCAGCCAATGGGGTTTCTGATTTTCCTTGTTATTTCCATCGGCACAGCATGAAATTACATTGACAGTTAAATGGTCGAGAAAAATCAACAGCTCCTGTGATAATTGCCAGTTGTCAGATTTAAGGTGGATACGTCCTTTGTGAACCTAGCTGTTAAAATGATCACCACGCTCACAGATTCAGACAATTTCAGAATAAGCAAAACTTACCATTATTAATAGAATTTTAATTAATTAGGTGATTTAAAAGGGCTTGTTATATTTTGTTTTTAAGTCAACGGATAATTTTCATTACCACACCACAGTGAATTCTGTCCTGTAGTTATGAGTAGGTCAAACCTGTTGTGGGATCAACAGGAACATCCTCCCGCCAAACATGCACCCCATGGAGCCTAGTGTCTGTTTCAACAAAGCAATTTGTGAGCACTGCTTGCAAGGAAATGGCGACAGGTTTCACAAAGATTGTCACTCCCAAATTGCAGGTATGTTTGCAAGCCACACTCATGCATATGCAAGAGGAAATTATGTTTTAAATGATAGCTTGAATGTTGCAGCTCTCAGGTTGCAGGCATGTTTTAAAATCTCCTGCTGTAGCCTGACATTTTGTCACGTAACAAACTATAATAACTAAAGGAATATTTGCATATGCGGGTTCTTATGTCATTGTCCTGCTTTATCAATTTTGTTTTAATTTGAATTGTTTTAGAGAGCACACGTTTCAGCCTCCCATCAGGAACACCAGCTGCTATAACAACTACTGCATATTTTTGTGCCTATAACCTCCATGGAAATTCAAAGTTATTTACTGGATTAGATAAACTACTGTTTATATCATAATGTTTAAATTATGAAGTAGGTCAGGACTTGAGAATCGACCTCAAAGGCTTCATTTTGACTCGAGGTGCGGGACTCCTGAACAATGTTTATTTTTAGGAAAGGTCTGATGAGCTTGCTGTTATTCCCCTCCCTCCGTTACCTATAACCTCCCTACGTAACACGTAGTATCTGCGGCGCACGGACAACAAACAACGGCAGCTGCTCTGCCATTCATCATATATGTTGGCTTTAAAAGTTCATACAATAAGACCCAAAAAAAAGATTCAAAAGCGCTGAACGCAAAAGAGTTTAGTAACCTGAGGTTAGTGAACATGTTTAGGTCAGCATTCGCCATCTAACGTTAGCCTGCTTCTTGCTTTAGCTACGACCTAGTGGAGGTTAACTCCCGACTGTTGTTTGTTATGAAAAATGAATGAGCGTTTGTTTACTTGCCAAACTTGTTGTGGTCGATTAATGTAATCATTTACGTCCCGCTGACTGCCATCAGCGTTAATTATTAATGTCATCTGCAAACAGGTAACAGGTTTAATGTTGATCATGTAACGTTACAGTTTTATTTAGTTGACGTTACACTGGTTTGAGATTTTGGGGGGGTGTTGACTTATAATAGTTAATAAGCTGTCATTAACTCATTGCACATTACATGGTTGTGCTCTGAAAATGAAAAACAGGTTACAGTTACAGAATTACTTATCGCTATAAGCAGCCTGGATTGAACGTAGCAGGTGATACAACATTCATTATAACCACGAGTGACTTGAGATTTGACTTGGACTCGCTCAAAGACTTGTGAGCATCTCTGGCAGATGGTGATGTGACTTTGAATTACTTTTATCCCAAAACATTTAGTTACTTAACAGTTGAAGATCTGAGAGAGAAAAGAAAATGGAAAGAAAACATATTCTAACAGTGGTTTGTCACTCCCATGTGTTAGTTTTGCTCATGCGGGGTTTAACAATGAATACTTTCCAATGACCGTTTTTAACTGACCGGTATACAAAGAGGAGTATTACTGCTGTATCAATTCTTGGGTCTAAACTAACCTTTATTTTGTTATTTTCCAGTTGTTTATTTGTATAGCCCTTAATCACAGTTACAGCCTACGCCCACATTAAGTAAAGAAATGAAAACAATAAATGAAAATGACACCCCCAACCTTCGAACCTCACTGAGAGCAAGAAAAAAAAACCCTTCATTAAGAAGTTCAAAATCAGCAAAACAAAGTAAAAACAATTAGCAAGCTCCACAGAGGGCTTTAATATCAGCAGTTAAGCAGCGTGCTCCTCTTATTGCTTACAAGGTGATGAGGGGATATTATTCAGATTCGGTTTTACAAGATTCGGCTCCAAGTGGGCTCTTGTCGTTATAAAAACTCAAGACATTTAATCCTGGCGCACCAAGCAGTCAGACTGAGCCAAAAGCAACAGTGTGGAAGCCTAATTGAACTCTCTGTGATTCCCTCTCAAGGGCTATTCTCAGTGCTCATTATCTTACCCTTGTCCCCGTAAAAGACCAGATGACTTCGCTTTGACTTTGAACCTCCCTCTCCAAACAGGTCACTCAAGCTCCCTTTGTCCTTTCATCTTCCCTTTGGCTTTTATAAATAAGCGGGTCTGGGTTTCTCTCCAGAGGCGCAGTTGCATCACCTCAGACAGCTGCGAGCGGTGGCTTCACATAGAACAAAGAAAAATCCAGGCAACTCTGCTCTAATCACTTTTGTCGTACGGTGAGCTGCCTGTGCCAGCAGACAACACAGAATTTTCAGGACTATTATTTTTCTCTTCTTTACACTTGTCATTTTGATAACTGACTGCATTCAACATCCTGAAACTGAAGAGATTTATGTACATCCACTCCTTTCCATCCCATACTGAGGGAGACAGAAAGGAGACTCTAAAAGTTGAAGCCACTGACATACATTGTTTCAACACAAAAACACCCAATAGCCATGATCAGACCATGTGTTGCTGCTGGAGTAACAATTTTTATCCTTGCCCACACATGTCTCTGTTTACTTAATATCAGCAAGCAGTGCAGCCTGTAGATGGCTTTATGTGGCATATCAAGTACATAGCCTCATTTAAAGCCATCTGGCTTGTTTCGCTTCATACTTTTACAATTCATGTAACCATTCTTCAATGTATATTTTTAGGCATAAAGCCCCTTAAGTTATACTTCAACTGCTGCTACTGATGCTACTTACATTCTAAAATAAAAGCACTACATAAAGGCGCTGGGTGGTTCTATATCCAGATGGCATTTGAGTGGACATGCTGTGATTACAAAGCTGCAAAAAAGTTGCATTTAAAGAATTTAAAGAGAACAAAAGGGCAGAAGCTACCTCTATATGTGGACTTTCATCTTCTCCTAATCTTTTGTCTAGACCTATTGCTATGTTAACCTGATGAGAACCTTTTTGCAGTCGTACAAATAATGATGTTCTCCCTATATAGCAAAGGCAAAAGTAGTGTAATGTTATTCTGTTGTGAAACCTCTTAAGGAGGACTTCAAGGTGGATGGTTGGGCGGACAATGCATTTGACATAGACACCATTCATGCTACATCTCCTACAACAGTCAGCCCTGGTTTCTCTCTAGCCTTAAAGTAATAGCTTAAAGTTCGCTTTCTTTACAGATGTTAGAGGATAGATACCACTCTCATGTCTGTACAGTAAATATGAAACTACAACTAGCTCCCTGTTAGCTAAGTTTAGCAAAAAGACTGGAAACAGGGAGAAACAGCTAGCCTGGCTCTGTCCTAAGGTACCAACTAGCATCTCTAAAGCACAAAACTCAACGAGAATGTCAAACAATTCTTTTAACAAAGTCGTTTGAGAGTGTTTTCACATTTAGTCCATATTTGAATTTGCACCCAGGTTCGGTTTGTTTTCATCAACATGTATTGATTGTGGAATATGTATCCATGATAACATAGTACACATGTACCATGTGCTTTTCTGTCACTTAAGACTTTCTTTCATCTCAATATCATGCAAAAATAATGACAACAAGTCATGGGTGGGGGAAAACCACTAACTACTGCTTTCACACCTGACTTTGAAAACCTTTAGTTGCCTTATACTTTAAAAACAGATGTGGTAGAACAAAGAAACACATGATTCATGTGAATCATTTGTGGAAACGGCCACATGTTTCTGGGAGGCAGAGACCAACTTGCCCCCACTGACTGTGTGTATTTATTACTATGAGTGTGCCTCTCTTCCTGTGTTTAGTGGGATGGACTCCAGATTTCTCTGACCTTGAACACAAATAAGGCCAAATGCTGTCTGAGTTATTTTTCACTTATTGCAGCACATTGGTCATTTGTTGAAAGTGTAACCTCCTTTTAACTCTGTGACTGAGGCTGCCCTGCAGCTGCTCCAGCAGCCACACAGTGAAAGGCTTCATACCTTCTGCAATACCAGCACACCCTTTGCACCCTCTGTAAGACATCAGTACAAACCAGCACTGGTCCCTGAGCTTTGAAGTTTGTTTCAAAGGTACATCAAAGGCAGCTAGAGTACAGATACATAGATGACACACCTCATTTAGTTATGGAGCATTTTATAAATTTAGGCCATCAATTTAATTGTTTTGATGGATATATAGGAACAGTAATTATGACTATGCTATTAATAGTATCTGAGTTTTAGAGGGCCAGTCTTGACAAACCTTTACAGTGAATGGTTGTTACCTAGACGTCAGAAAGCCAATTTGACATTCTCAGAACGTACTACTAGATTTAACGCGAATCACTCTCATTTTACTAAATGTTCCCACTATATGATCTTCAACACCTCAGGACTACAGCAAACTCCAGTAAACCGTCACTCACCTGTCAGCTATGTCAACACACAACTCTCTCACACACACACATACACACACACACACACACACACACATCATCTCTTCGGCTTCAGAATCAGCTGACAGGCAATTATAGTGTTTAAACATACATGAGGACACATTCCGAAGCAGACCATGTACCTAAGATAACCAAGTGTTTAATGGACTGAGGAAGTCGGGTGCCGCGTTTGTTTGCTGGGAAAGTGAATCATTAATTATGGATGTTTTTGAATCTCTATGTGAGTTTGTAGAAGAGGCTGAGACGTATGTAGCTGACCTTTCACCGCTGCAGATACAGGCCTCAACACATCACGGTAAAAATCAGAGAAGACTTCATTGTTATCTTATACTTTCGGAGACAAAAGCTCTAAAAAACCCCTGCACACTTCCTGCTCAGCACCTGCTCAGATTACAATGTGCCACCCTAACTCAGATATTACAACCATTTTTTTTCATGCACGTAAAGACAGTACATGTTTGGCCCTATAGTACAGCAGACATAGTAAGCAGGTTTAACTTTGAGTGGTTCGACATTTAGTGCAGAGGGGTATGTGTCACCACAAGGGGACACTTGTGATGGTTTCCATGGTATATGGAAAGCTCAAATAGAAATGGTGATTTGATTGCAAATTTATATCAACATATTTGTGTTAAAGAGTAAAAGTTATTTGGAAACATTGGTGTGATGCAGATGTGTTGCGATTAAGAGTGTGTGAATCCAGCAAGCAGAGATAGTAAACTAGTGAGCTAAAAATAATAAACAGTTGAAATAAAAAAGTTAACAGTAATGGAGAAATGGTTGAAACAGCTAGCAAAAAATGTATAAACGGTTTAAATAGTTAGCCAAATGAAATAGTTAAAGACAATTGATAAATAGTTGACATTATTAGCTTATTGTAGTTAAATGTAAAACAGTTAGCTAAAACTGATGACTAGTTATCTACATCTAATGAAAAACAATTTAAATAGATAGCCAATGCAGTTGAGATAGTTGTGCATACATGAAATAGGTAGCAATGGAAAAACTGTTTTAATACTTAGCTAAAAGTACGGATGGAATAGACTGCTAGTGGAACAATTGTTGAAATTGTATGCTACATGAAATGGATAAACAGTTAAATAGATAGCTAAAAGTAATGAATAGAGTCAACTAAATATAGCTGAAATAGACTAATCAGATGCTTCAACTAGATGTGTCATTTAAAAGTTGCTGCTTATGTTATCTGTGTCCCATCAGATTCTGTGACTCAAATGGGAATTTAAGCCCTCTGGGCTTTCTGCCAGCTTTTAATGGTTCACGTGATTAATGTTGTGAAGCGGCTGCAGTTTGGTTAGGTTTGGGCACCAAACTACTTGGTTAGGTTCAGGGAAAAAGACCATGGTTTGAGTTTAGACACAGAATCTGATGGTTCATAGAATTTGGTAAAGCACCTATCCGGCATGTTAGTGGTGCTAACTCTCGTGGGAGTTTGCAAACGAATAAGCTAACCAGCTATTGGCTGTAACTACCCATTTTCCATACAGATGTGAGAGAGGTATCGATCTTCTGATCCAAGTCTTGACAAGAAAGCTAATAAGAGTATTTCCCGAAATGTCAACCTCATTTAAGATTTCATCCACACAAGAGCATGGTATAGTAAAAGGAGACTACGTTGATGATGTTTCTGAAGGGGTTCTCACAAACTGCAGAAAAGTGTCACCTGTCACACCTGCAGCACTTCATCTCACATCTCACCGTGACTCCTTCCTTACAAAAATTGAAAATGATCTGCTGACCAAACGTGCAGAAAATAAAACATTGAAACAATCAATAGCAGGGAGCACTAACTTCTGTAACAAATACATCGTATTCGTTGTAGCTGCATCTCAGTAACAGCCTCCAGCTGAATGCATTAGCAGTAATTTAAAACATTTCTGTTATGGCTGTAGAGAGTGATCAGTCATCAGGGAGGCGTCTTTCAATTAGAGAATTACGAATGTTGAAGTACATGCATGCATCGTTTTGTGCGAAACTCACAAAATATTTGTGTTCAAGAACTATAAATAAGGGAAGTTAAAAGTGTCTTTGTGGAAAGCCACTATAGAAACAAAGTCATTCTGCAAAGAGTTCATGGACAGCAACTCTGAGCTGACCTGCACAATTACATCTAAGAATCCGTTATTAGTTCAATCACAGAAATGGCACGCACACGGACAAAGCCTTGAAACATCCAAAGCATGGGTCAGTGTCCTTAGCTGGAAATGTCAAGGTGAGCCTGGAATCTGAGGGGTGACAATCATGGCACTGAAGTTGGCCTCTGGAGAAGAGAGGGTGAGATATTTCAGTCTGCCCCCCCCCACACACACACACCCCATGCACTTCCACTGTGGTTATGGCGATGAATATAATGATTCAGCAGAGTGACATGGCAGACTGCCATGGTGTTTTCTATGAGAGGGAAGTGTTGATGAGAGACTGCCAGTTTTTTTTTTTATTATTATTTATAACACAGTGGACAAAGCAGATTAAATTTTTCAATGGGTGGGGGCCATTTGGAACAACTGCAGATACACTGTTAGGAACATTAGAATATCACATTGACTGAAGACCTTCCCGTGTTCCCCAGCCTTAAACGCATGATTTAATCTAACATCCAATTCTCTTATTCTCATCGTCGCTGTGTTTGGGGAGGGCAAGTTTACAGAACACAGGGAAATGAGAAAATGAGTTTCAGCTGCAGCTATTTCAGACCTCCACCAGAGTCCCATGGGTATTCTCATTTCAAATTCAAAGACTAAATAATTAGAGGCCGTTTTGTTGAGGGTAGCCTTCATTTAAATAAGATCAAAGTACAGTGCAGGGACATGGTAACTCTCCAAGATGTAGGGCCCATGTATTTTCTACATAGCTTTGTTTAGTTTATTTATACTTTCCAAGGTCGACATTCCACAGAGAAGTTTTGGGATCCCACACTGCCCCCTGTGACCACAGAGTCATTTTCTTTATCTCCACTTAAGCATGTCTTTACATTTTTAAGTACACCTTGAAGGAGGCTTTCAGAAGAAGTGATGTTGGATAATGTCTTCTTATTTTCTTTTTTTCGAAAATGAATCACTGTGCTTGCTGTCCGCCAGCTGGTAGATGATGATCTTAGTAACTAGGACAAATGTGTTTTCTCAATATCTGATGAGTTTGAAGACACACAGTAGATTAAGCCAGGAATTAGCATGAAAAAAGAACCAAGAGATCTCTTTCAAAATGTATCAAATTTCAAGGGTGCATTCATGATGTTCACATCTGCCGGTTGGAGGTTATTATTATTTTTTCATCCTTTGAACAATGTCACAGATCAGACTTAACAGAAAAAAAACAATTTGAAATGACTCAGGTGAATATGACACATTGGTAATACTGACCTAATCTCATTTGCCATGCAGGTTTGATTTTAACATCAACAGGATTACAGTGCAACTGTATTTGCTTATGTGGTTAAATCTTCTAAACCAGTGATTCCTAACCTTCTTTTCTCTTACGTACCCCACAGCCCTGTCAGATGAGCTGAAGTACACATTCATTGACACCAACTGCCATGTTGCTAGATGAATTGATTATAAATGGGATGGGAGCACTATTAATATTAAAGGCTACATTCAGACTGCAGGCCTTAATGCTCAGTTCCAATTTATTACCCTGATCCACTCTTTTTGATTGACTGTTCATATTATTTTTTAAATTTGGCTCCCATTAGACTCCAGTGTGAACTGACCACGGCCTGAAAGAGACCCGTATGGGCAAAAGAATAATAAGACATCACACACAGCATGCTGTCGTACGGAAGAGGTGGCCTCCATGTTTTATGAGTTTCCTCTCGGGGTCACAATTCTCCCGATTTGTGACAGATGTTCACAACTATGTGTCCTTTTCATTGCATTACAGTTTCTGGCACTGTGTACGCCCTACAACACTCTCTCTCTACTGTTTCTGCCTGAACAAGTTGCATGCATGTGAGCAGAATTGTGACGACGGACGCTCTAGAGTGACACCAAAGTCGCATGAATTCTGATCCGAATGCCCAAACTAAGGTCGCATTTCAAAAAATCTGACCTTTATTTGATTTGGACCACATATAAAAGTGGCTCAAATCCGAACTGGAAAATGTCAGATTCCATGTGACTTGAGATGTTCACACTGTTATTTAAAATCTGGACTGAGTCACATATGAGAAATAAATCAAATTTGGGTCTCTATGGCCTGCAGCCTGAAGCCTAAGTGGATTTTATTTGCATACTTTTTCATACAATTGTTAAAGTTTAGGTGTTACTTGGTGGCAGAAGATGGTCTTTTCAACCATTAATTAGTTTCCTTTAGCTAATCATTTCAAATGTCCTAGTCCTATTATTACTATCATTATTAGTACTAGCATTCTTATGTCTGTACCACTACCACCTTTACTGTGTTTTGCATTTCTGTGTGGATATTCAGTTG
>JAPMOB010234120.1:0-10758 GCA_029875015.1 Lepomis gibbosus | reverse complement strand
CCCCCCCCCTTGAATGTGTTTATCAAATCCACATGCAGCCTGTGTTTTATCTCTATACATTTGTCCTGTAAAACACAGTAGCTATAAGAGTTGTGTTCCAGGGAAAGTGTTGAAGTGTTTGTGCATTTGTGCTCTCTCCTGGGGTTATTATACATAGAATGCATGAAGCCTGTAAATGTGTCATCTGAACAGCAGGAGATAACTGCTGTGCTTTCTTGGATTTCAAGCCTCTGAAGCCTACCTTTGATTTTCCTCTGCTCTCAGCTTTGCATTGATACCATCTGGCAGGAATAGAGAGCTAGTGAGCCGGGGGAGAGAGCAGGGGAGGGGAATCATGGAGTATGCTGCTGTCTGATTAATCATGCTAATCAGTGATGAGGGGTTAGAGGTCCATTAACCTGTTCGGAAACGCTACAGACTGCCATACTTCTGAGGGCGAAGACCCAGCGGAGATGGGGGGGAAGCCAAAAAACTGGAGCCACACAGAGGCAAACTCTGGAGCTAAACACCTGTGCTGGTGATGGGAGAAGGAGGGTTGACAAAATATGGATTCATCTCTTCTCCTAGGAAGCACAAATACACTCTCAGCCCTCCCACCCATCCCAAGACTGTAAGGAAATCTAGCTCAGAGGGGTCAGCTGTATCTGCAAAACAGGGAAACAAGGAAAATCCCATGCTTGGCAAAAACATAGGGTAGCATCACTGAAATAGCAGCTGAGGTGGTTGGTGTTTCTATTTAAATCATAATAAGCTGTGAGATTACGGAGGCAGCACAATGTTATAGTGGTTTCTAGTTTTCCTCTTGTCAGACGCTTGATTTCTCTGTTACAGCCAGAGGCATACAGCAAAATAGGCACCAATATTTCCAACATACAGGTACCATAATTACTTCCAGTACATCTCTGCAAATGAAAATAAGGATTTTTGTTCTTTGATTGGTCTTTGTTGTTACATCAACCAAAAGTTACAGTTAAAATATAGAGAAATTTAGCAGAAAGGCCATTAGTTGCTGACGTTCTCTCTCAAGCCTAATGAGGAAAATGTGTTGAAAGCGATAAAGAACTGCGGTTTCACTTTCGTAAAATCTCTGTGTGAAGGAAAATGTCACAGCTATCACTTCAGGGGGGAAGCAACTGTTGTTGTCTCATATGATTCTTTTGAATAAGTGAGAATGCTGTTTTTGTGGCCACCTATATTTTTCAAAGCTACAGCCTGAAAAGAACATTGAAGCTACGTTTTTACTTTCATACTGTTTTATTCCTCAACACAAAAGCAGTAACTGCGGAGTGTAGAGTGGGAGAGTTTACCTTCAGACTGCCATGGATTTATTTCATGGGAATATGTGATGGAGGTATTGTAAAGAGATTTTTTTTCCCCTTACAAAAGAGGCAGAAGGTAGCTAATGCAACTTTAAATCACATATCTCTTGAGTCACTAAATGTAAATGTGGATTAAACCAAAATAATGTCTCTTAAAGCAAAAATCCACCTTCAAACACAATGCCAGTGGTATCCTTGAAATATGAGAATGCTCAATATAAGAACAATACTCTCCCACAGCCAGGATCCAGATTACCACGGTTTCTAATGTCTGAAGCCTTAAAGCTATGAAACGTATGCAGCCACACCAGCCTAGAGATTTCATTGCTTTAAAGGTTTTCTAGTTGGTATCATCAAGAGACTCTATCCTGGTTCTCTGTTGTGTCCCCCTTTTGGAGAATTGATTTATTTGTGTTCACAAATCCAAAATGGGGAGAGGCAGGGTTACATACTGGAAATGCACTAGCCTCCTGAACAATAGTCTGCGGGGACAGAGATTCCAATATTTAAGCCTGTCTCTTCCACCGTATGTCTCTTTACTCTGTTTGTATGTGTGTGGGCGGGGCAAAATGCATAGGCTGGAAACACATACTCCACAGATGATGAGAAATGAGGATACTGAGTGTTGAACAGGTACTGCTGCCTTTACCCAAATGTCAACTGTAGTTCCAGTAGCCTACTTTGTTAGCCTGCTTTCAAAATACTGACTTTTATTATATGTTGTGAGCACATTTTATTTAGTGTAAAGACAATTTAAGACAATAAAAAATATTCTGTGTAGTCTTTCTATAGTCTCTTTAGCATTAACCTCGTTTTAACTGGGTATACAGATGAAAGGCAAATTAGAGGGAGTGTGAATTCATACAAAGTTAATGGAATAATATGTGGATGTGAAAAGATGGCATGGGTTTAGGTGAAGACACATTCACAAACTTTTTTAACTTTTGGAGTCTGGGGTAAGCATTATTTATTAATAAAAGAGACAGGGAAGAGGAGAGAGGTAACGAATTGGTGTTCTTGGTAGGTTTTCAAACATCACAAAAGAAGTTATAATGTGTCAGTAGAATCAGCCCAATATCTGCAGGAACTGCATCCATTTTGGATGATTCCTGCCCAAGACAGTCAGGGATGTACTGGGACTGAAATTCAGCACGGAAATTCAACTTTGAGACGAAGAGGCCTTTTATGCAAGCGCCGTGTGAGGGCGCAGTGAAAGATTTTTGCAGTATTTTAATAAATAGTGTTGTACTTGTGTACAGTCATTAATTTCATTCTGAAAAAGACGTTAAAGACACTTTTGTGACACCCGCCTCTTAAGTTTGTATAAGCATGGCATCACTGCACTGAACAAGACCAGGTCAGTCAGAATGCTAAAGTAGTTAAATATAATCAAAAACTACAATGCAATATGTGTGCATCACATCCCTCAACTTCAACTCTGAGTAGGCTTTTCTCTTTGCTCAGCTCCCCTGTGCTGGACCCTAACTCTGCTTGTACTGATTACACAGATACATAAATGTTAGGAACATAAATACAACTAACAATAATCCATTTTTTTATTCTATCCATGGAGAATTGCCTACCCAGGCCTACACACTGCCCTTATACCTGTTTCTGGTTCCATTCTCCTTCTCCTCCTGCTGCTTCTTTTCCTCATCCTTCTCCTACAGCTCCTCCTGTTCCTCCTCCTCTTTCCATCTTCCTTCAAATGTTGTTTATAATATATATGAATATATAATATAGTCTATATATGCCTATACATAAATTCATATATAAATAATCTCAGGTTATAATAAATGCATTACTTATCAGTGCCTGTGCTGGGTCCTGCCTCATCTGTGCTGCCACAGCACCTTTCCACCAAGGAAGAAGCCGTTTAATTTGGCGCATTTAGTTGCCTCTTGTGCCAACATTTTTGTCTTCTAAATTCTTTTTTTTTTTTGGCACCACACATTTCTTTTTCCTCTTTCTTTCTGGTCGACATATTCACCGTCTCTGTTGTGCTTGTCACACAACCCTGGACACAACCCCCGACAAAACATGTTGAAATTAAATTCATCCCAGATGGAAAGTAAACACTTTTGAGCAGTGCCGTTGAGCCAATCAGAATTCAGCTAAAACAAGGTTAGGTCCAAGTTGGGTGGGGATGCCTGTGTGCCCCCTCAATATTGAAAGTATTGGTTTGGCCCAGTCTGATAGACACAGGCCCAAGTCTTGCAGTGCAAGTGTGTAATAAGATGTTTGCATTCCTCTGACTTCATGTGTTCTATGTATCTTAAATCTATGGTAAGAAAAACTCTAACAAGTGTAGCATCAGCGTTGGTTTCCATGCTTGTTTCTTCTTCTTCTTCTTCTTCTTCTTCTTCTTCTTCTTCTATAAGGCAGTCTTGCCGAAGCTGCAGTGCAGTGCTCAACAGAGGTGGGGAAGTTAACCAAACAAAAAAATATTTGCAAAACCATCTGTTAGTCATTATCCTTAAAGTTCTTTCTCTTGTAATACTGAAAAATACAGTTTCAAAAAACTCCAGCTGTTGTTGCACACTCCTAACCATACCTTAACTATAGCTTATTTACCATAACCACAATCTCTCCCTGACCTACCACAGCTTCCATGTACAGATGTGGAATTATTTGAGATATTTTTTTTAAATGTTGGACATTGAAACTCTGGCATTAAACATAGTCTGGAGTTTTGTAGAATCGTCCAGTACAGTGACTTGTCTGAATAGAATATACAGATTGCATAAACCCTGTGTTCAAATGTAAAATAAAGCAAGAAAGAAATTTACTTCATGGGAAATTTGAACACACTAGAAATTCATAGTGATGTCAAATACCATTTTTGGTCATTTTTCCAAGCTGCAATGGAGACAGGTGTCCTATCAGAAGATATCATCATACTTTCAGGAGACCACAGATGTAACACATGAAATGGAATTTTGAATTTGTTTAAATATGTGTGTTTCTGAGTTTTTACAAATGGTATTATAGGCTAAATATCCTGAGCCACATGGCTAACTTCACCAAACACAAGAGTATACTGCATCAGTGAACTCATTTAGATGATAACCCCAATAACATGTGTTGTAATTTTAACTATATTGCTTAGGGTTACAACTAAAGTTGGGGTTAATGGCCAACTTATTATTTATTCATCCCTGTGGGAAAATTTGTCCTCTTGCATTTAACCCATCCTAACTATTTGAGAGCATGTGCAGCCACAGTGTAGCACCAGGGGACCAAGTCTACTTTTGAGGGAAGAGCTTTGGTCAAGGGCAACTTTAGTAGTATTTCTATACATACAGTAGCATACATGACTTTTAATTTTAAATGAAACATCCAGAAAAAATGCAGAATGCATGCAAACTCAACACAGAAAGTATAGAGGGCTAAGATTTGAAAGCCTCTTGGGATGTTCAGTTTTAGATTTAAATTTAGATTCTGTTCAGTTCACTCAAGTACATCTGAACCTAATTTCATGGAATACCCAGATTTGAGTGTGCTTTGGTTTGTATTTTTACATTTTTACTGGGTGTGCTTTGCTTTGGTAAGTAAGTTTTCCCATAGCGGTGCAAGTGAGATGCTATCACAAGGCTCTGTAAGCAAACTTTCCACTTCTGTTCTTTTGATAAGAAACAAAACTCACAACACAAACAATCTTTGTATTGGTGCAGATGAAGAGAGGCTTTCCAGTGACTCATTTGTACATACAGCTATGAATAGACTACCCTGCCTGTGAACCTGCTGCAGCACTGATCTGTTTCTGGATGCAAAAAAATATATATAAATTAAAGGGTATAAAGATCCTTCTCCAGGTCAATATTACTGTGTAGACTAATCACTTAGTCCAGCAGAACAAGCTATTTAGAAATGCCATGGCTTATCTTTCCTCTGCAGATCTGAGGAGTCCCAGATTACTGTATCTGGTTCTGTCCAAACAATGATCCCCCTTAAGGCTGTGCAGGATACTTTAATCTGAAATGATGACTAACTAATTTTAGGTAGCAGTTATTTACTTTCTTTCATTATTTTCAATGTTTTAATGACCTTTTACATATATTTTTCTTAATTATCTACTTATGTACAAACCACATAATGTATTTTAATCAGAACCTGAAATCATTGTACCTTTTATATAGTCCTTTCTATTAATTCCTTAATGGTGGTCCACAAAGCTCAAAGTATACATAACAGACCACACAGAGGGAGTGCTTAAAATCACCCTAACAGCACTAACATAAGAAAAACCTGTCACTAACCCAACATGGTCAATATATCACTCAGTGCACTGTGTTTCTGGTCCAACCCCGATAGGATGAAGGCCAGGAAATCAGGGCTCGGATAAAGGGGGGGGGGGGTGAACATTGGATGTTATTTATCACTATAACTGTAAAACATAGAGGCAGACCAGGGAGGAAACAGAGGAGGGAGGGTGGGAGTAGTCATGTTAGGAAGAAGCCCATATCTCCATGGGAGTGATTGATAGGGATGAGGAATCAGTCCTGTCATGGTGCAATTACACCAGTCCGACCGGATGTGTTTGAAGGACAGAGCAGCAGAGTAGAGACTAGGAGGATGATATGATTTATGCTGAAGGAAAGCGCAGCAAAACAAATGATGTTACGCTCTTGACCTTGTAATGGCGATGAGATTTCATCTCTCTTGTTAATTTTAAATGATTCCCTGCCTGCAAGTCTTTTTTTATACTGCAGATTTAAATTGTCATGGTCACATGTTTCATTACTAGGAGGGTTAAGTCTTTTAGCTTAGCCCTGTTTTGCTCCTGTTTGTTTTCCCTTGGCAAGTCATCAGCTAGTGTGTAGCTCTGATTTCCAGGAGGCACAGATCTAATATCTATGCATTGATGGTACGAGTTTTTGACCTCAAGTAGCACTACCATGTTTTTACGATGTTGGTTGTATGTGTGAGGCTGCTTGTCCATGCATGTGTGCACACCATGCTGTTGCTTTCAAACTATTCTTAGCAATCAGTAATTGGTGGCAGTAACACAAGAAAAGCAATAACGAAGAAAATTGATAGAAGGTAAACGTAAAAAAAATGCATGATTTTAAAATATTTAAAATATCTTTGCAAATGTTTGCGAGGAGGGAAATGCTCATAGGCCTTGTGTCACGATCCTGGGGCCTGTACCACGAAGCAAGTTCAACATACCCAGGATATCTTTTCGTTATCTGGCTTCACTAACCCTAACAATTACAATCGGGATAAGCAGTACCACAAACCTGGTAATCATCTTAAACTAGGGTTTCCCAATTCAGCCATGAGCATGTGGCGGAGGTGTTAGCAGCAGATGACCAATCGCAGACATGAATAAGTCCACTGGCATCAGAGCGTCATATTTTACAAACGAATAGCAGACTGTAACACCAAAGAAATACGACATGCTCTAAGTAGCACGGCTGCAGCTGAAACATGCGGGGAGATAGAAAATCAGTGATAGTGTGAATGCCTAAATGAACAGGCATAGTCACCTGGCAAATCCTGGCTGTAATCAAAACTGATAATATCAGTAGACCTATGTACTGACTTGACCTAAATGCGGTATGCAGTATGTAGTATGCAACCAAAAGAAAAATCTGCAGTATGCCAAAAATCCAGACGCCATACTGATTTAGAAAAAATTTCCAGTATTCACCAGTCTACCCCGTGTCCTGTATCCCACAATGCAAAGCACTAGAAGGGTCACAACAACCTTACTTTCCGAATCTTTATTTAATGAGGCAGTCTCAATAGCCGGTCATTGCTAAAATGGCAAACAGCACCATCACTGCATCAGTGGTGGACAAGGAGGAAAATAAGTGCTCTGTCCCTGAACAGAAATGATAGTGTTAGATTTAAGTTATTTATTTTGTGACAGCTCGCTTAGGCCTACATATAGGATGTAACCTTGTTCTCCTTACACAAAATTATATTAGAAAAAGTGGTACTTACATTTATTTTCCAATTTTACAAGAAAACTCTACATTCATACTCTACTTTCATATCACTAAGGCTGTGTCCGACATCACCCACTATTCACTAGTGAACACTACAGTGAGTTTGCCATTTTTTAGTACTGTCCAAATGTAGTGAGAATTATTATACCCTATATAATCCACTCAAAGTATCCCAGAATGCCTTTTTAAAAGTAGTGTACAACCGATGGTCACTAACCAAGCTGTATATACAATCATGCGCTGCACTGAAAAAAATAGTCCACCGACCGATTGCACAGCAAGAATGATGTAATTAACGGCACCGAGATAATGATCGGAGTAGTGTCTGAAAGTGTTGTTTTCATTTTGCCAGTGAGCTCACTATATAGTCATCCACACCGAACTAACTACATAGGGAGTAGGGAGTAGTAAATGACTGGCACTGACAATGTTAAGATGTTGATATAAGGTAATGTTTACCATGTTCACCATCTTGGTTTAGCGAGTCAGCATGCTAACATTTGCTAATTAGCACTAAACACAAGCTGAGGCTGATGAGAATGTCAGTTGTTTGGCTATATGTGCTAAATAAAGTACTGGACACATTAAAAATTTCACTTAACTATGGTGGTTGACGAAAAGATCACCACAGTTATTACGATTCAGCCTGTGGAAATTAAATGTCAATACCAAATGTCAGAGAAAATCCCTCAGTATCCTTGTCGTCACGACATTTCACTGAAACCATACAAGTGAGCCTCTTTGTAGTGGTTCTGTAAAAGTCAGCGGATCACATCATTAGATTTCATCCTCTGAGGATAATAAATATCCAAATTTCAGTACAAAATGGCATTCCATCCAAATGTTGTTGAGATGTTCCAGTCTGGAGCAAAGTGATGGACTGACTGACCAACACAGCCTTCTTTAGAAAAATGTTTTTTTATGTAGCCACTGTTTAAATGCATTAAACTAAAGAAGGCTGAAACTTGATAAATAGCAGAGCTTCCTCCGCTTCTCCTCTCATCTTGGAAAGCTTTTAATCTAAGGCAATACTAATGTTTACACTTGGTTCGGCTAAGAAATGCAACAGCAAATGTATCGTTCCTGAAATGTAATGTAAAAGCTTTCATAATGTGATTAGGTCCTATTGAATCACTTTTTCTGAGTTGGCAACAGGGAGTCATGTTAAATTCGATCTCATGGTTTCATTTCTAAACCAGTTTCTAACTTTTCCAATACTTTATAAACTCACAGTTGATCTCATCGGCGGCGGCCAAAGGGACAACCCTGCTGACTTGAAGAGCCAACTCAGCAGTGCTGCATGGATAAGAGAGTTGCAAGTGACCTCAAGATGAGTTCAGTTCCCCAAGTGATTTGGGGAATTGGAGGTGGATTTACAATATCCTGCCATGCCTTCAGTTCTGCTGCTTGGCATTTCTTACTTTGTCTCTTCTTCCTTCCATCTTTTTTCTTTCATATGACACACATCACACATGAGGCCTCCTTTATGCTCAGAACATACAGATATTAACAATTTCTCCACTCCTGTAAGTCTGTAACTTTTTGTATAAAAAAAGCATGTCTGTGTTGCAATTGGATTCCATCTAGTCAAACTTTGTCAATGGAAACATGACAAATGATAAATGAATATTGATCTTAATAAAGAGCCACACCCCGGTTCAATTAGCTTTGAAAGTGTTGTGATATTTCACAGCATATTAACATCTGTCACTAGCGTCACACCAGTGACATCGTAGAGGATTATCTAAATTGGCTGACACATGAGGGAAACATTAATTTGATCAAGCATTGAATTTATTCTATAAGAGATATATTGCCTTCTTAAGAGAAATCATCAGCAGTTCAACATCACCAACATACCACAACATCATCAGAGGCACAGTCTGCTATGTTCCGCCTGATATGCAAAGCTGTAATCAAATTTAGAAAATCTGGATAAGAGACGCTGAATCGCTTATCTTGAGTGGCACAACCTTCACTGACATTTTGTCTGAGAAAGCTCTTTAAATGTGCATTAGTTTAAAGATTAAGACAGACAATGCTCTTTCACATGGCACCAGAGGCCACAATCCTTAGGACAAATGTAGCATTGATTAATCTGTTGGCATTATTGAAGTTCTTCAGCAGTGACATGACTAAAAGGGTAATTTGAAGGAAGATGCTGAACATACAAACATCACATGAATTGAATTGGACATGGTTGTCTCATGGTCATGCAGTAAAGTTGTGCACACTAACTTTTTTTGAAGTATTTCTACTTAGCTCGCCACTTCCCTTTCTCTCTCTCCCATCCACCTTAGACCAATCACTCGCTGCCAACCTAGCGGCCCAGCTGAGCTGTGTGTGCAGACCCCTGCCCTCCCGTCCCATGTTGTGCATGAATGTCATATATGGGAGTAATTATTAACCTTGATACCTTTTACAATTTGAAGAATCCTTTCATTAATTTCCATATTTTGGCATTTGTTGATGGTTGCTGGCCTAGCCACCACTTACCACCATGTGCTAGCTTAATTGCCTTGTAGTACATGTTTCTCTTGTACTTATGCTTGTACTGTCTAATCAGATTGACTGTTTCAGTAGCTGGTATGAGTACTAGAGTTAACTGTTTCTTAGTATACTTTTCTTTGAAACTTTAATTTGTACTCATAAGTACTCATACTAATATTTTTTATTTGCTGATATTATGTTTGGCAATTTAGTTGTTAAAGGGGCATTATGTAGTTTCCAGCAGCCACTAGCGGCGCCGTTTTAAGATTGCAACCAGGTGTGTACTCGTACGCGTGCTCGCTTGAACTCATGAGCGAGCAGAATCCGAAACACAACCGCTTTCATACAGAAATCCTGCAATAAACGCAGGGACACCAGCATGCAGGACTTGGCTTTTCACACCGACATGTTCAGGCTCGGTTACTTCAATGTTCCTGTCACACAGGCAGATCAACACCGGCGCCGTAACGTTACTTCATTCAGTGCAGCGAGACACTGGCATATCGACACAGTACTCGCGAAACAGGGCAAAGTGAGAGCAGCTATAGACAGGTGGGGAGAAAGCTTCACACAACATGGTGGAAACTCAGATAAACTCCCACTGGAACATTACAGTAATGTTTTTATCAGCTGCAGGTTGAACTAATCCACGCTTGTTACATCATCACGATACATTTACTGCATTTAGCCGACGTGCTACATCATTAGCTCACCTGTTGCTTTTCAGTAACTTTCTTTACTATCTATGAATCTGTCACTGGAGGCTCAGCAATGTCAGCACAGCTACCTGTACTGGATGATAATGAAACTGGGGTGAGCTGGACTGAATATTATAAGAGTGTGTCACACTTATATAACAGACCGCAGTGAGTAAATTTACTGTAACTAGTGTTAGTGGATGGCTCTTCCTCAGGGTTGTTATTATGTGGGTCATGTTAGTTACAGCGACTGAGAGGTGGAGAAGCTGTGTACCTATCAGTAAAAGGCAATAA